>OMKK01030311.1:0-10240 GCA_900302305.1 Polymixia japonica | reverse complement strand
GGCATCTAGTGGTTGAATGTTGTCAATTGCACCTTTAACTCCGTTTTATTTCCAATTAATCTATCGGTTTGTTGATTTATTTATTAATCTATTGCTTGATTTACATTTCAAATTATTGATCTACTGTCTGTCTTGTCTAATCTGATCCATCTCCAGGAGGACACAGTAACCCTAAAGAGTTCACAGTGCCTGGATCTCAGTCCACTGCCACCATAACCAACCTGAAGCCTGGCACTGACTACACTGTTACTGTCTACGCTGTGACTGGCAGAGGGGACAGCCCTGCATCCAGTACCCCAATCTACGTCACACACAAAACAGGTAAACGCACACACACACACACACACACACACACAGGTCTTTATTCTGAGTCATTGATACAACGTTAACGTCTTAACTCACAAACAGCCCAACATCCAGTACCCAAGACATGTATATAAACCCATACAAACGGGTGCATACATACATGCACACACACACACACATACACACACAGAGGTCATTAATACAACGCCCCTATCCCTCTCTGTCTCTCCTCACCCCTTGCCCCTCCAGACATTGAGTCTCCCTCCGAGATGGAGGTGACAGATGTGAAAGACAGCAGCATCACCGTGAGGTGGAGCCCGGCCCAGGGCCCTATCCAGGGATACAGGGTGACGGGGGCCCCCAGGAATGGACTGGGGCCCTCCTTCTCCGAAGTGGTTGCTCCAGGTATGCAGGCATGGGTGCAAGCGTGCAGGCTGGCATGCAAACACTCATATATACACACACACACACACAAGAATACATATAAATACATGCAGGCATGTGAAGGCACACACATGGAAATATCTTTCCTGCTCTTGAAATTCAGAGACAGCACCAGTATTTGTATATAAATATTCTTACATGTGATTACTGTGTATTGAGACGAGCACTGACTCACCTGAGTGTGCGGCCAAGCTAAAAAGTACATATACAGTATACACATACAGCACAACCTGCTTTGAAGTAGGAACAGTACGCTGTGTCCATTTTCAATGAAAATTTTATAGTAACTGGAGTTAGTTTAGTACAATGTGTATAGCCGTTGATGAAACAGTTTGACTTTACCCTGCTAATCTCTCTTGTCTTTTTTGCTCTTTTATTCTCTCTGTTTCTGTGTCCTCTGTTCACTTGACCAGACCAAACAGAGATCACCTTCTCAGGCCTGATGCCCACAGTAGAGTACATCTTGAGCGTGTACGCTCTGGGACAAGATGGAGAGAGCTCGCCATTGGTGGAGACTGCTGTGACAAGTAAGGGTTCACATCTACTAGGGAAGAGTGCGAGTGTGTCAAATGTTGTTTTTTTTGTGTGAAATAGACAAATGCCCTGCCCTGAAATAATCTATTCCCACTTAAAAACGAATGGAGGTTTATCGTTTTGGCTTAACATGACCATCCAGACCCCTATCCAGAGTGTTTGTCTGTACTTAGCATTCTGCGCCACCTTTAACATAGCGACACCCTGTTATCATTAATCGTCGCCCAATTTCCCCCCTCTCTTTCTCTGTCCATCTCTCTCCCCCTGCACGTCCTCCCCCATCTCCCTCTCCCCTCTATCCCGTCCTCCAGGCGTAGACCGTCCCAAGGACTTGACCTTCTCGGACATCGACTCCACCTCTTTGCAGATCACCTGGGACAGTCCCGACGGGGTCGTTACGTCCTACCGTGTCTTATATTCCAGCCCCGAGGAGGGCGAGAGAGAGCTGCTCCCCGCTCCCCGAGGGGAGGCTGAATCTGCCGTTATCTACGGTCTGAGACCGGGAAGTGAATACACAGTGAAGGTCATTGCCCTGCACGACCACACAGCCAGCACACCCCTGGTCGGGACACAGGCTACAGGTAGGGGAGAGGCAAACTTGTTTCATCTTCTTCCCTGCTCTTCCCTCATCCTCTCGGAAGACGTCCGACAGTTCTCTCGTGTCGCTCTCTGACCTCTGACCTCTTTATTCCCCCCAGCCATCCCTGCTCCCACCAACCTTCAGTTCTCCCAGGTCGGCTCTACCTCCTTCACTATGAGCTGGGCCGCGCCGGGCCACGCTAACAGGCTAACGGGGTTAACGGGACTCACGGGCTACAGAGTGGTGGTGAACCCCAAGAACAAGAGCGGACCCACCAAGGAGATCAACCTGGCCCCGGACACCACGCAGGCGCACATACCTGGACTCATGGTGAGCGTTTCTCGCGCGAATGTCAACACGTACGGCTGAATGTCCTGTATTACTTCAGTACAATGGAGTTGAATTTGCAGTGGCGTAGTCTAGGCTGAGGAGGTGGACATACTGCAAGGACTACACCTAGACTACAGTAGACTGACGTTGGTATGTTTCAACAAAAGATGAATGCGTCTGAAATCAAAGGCCGTCGCTCTTTGTGCCTTTTTGACAGCTGAAAAGAGAACATTTTGAATTCTCCAGACCTCTTGTGGGGGAAACCACCTCCAGGGGGCGCTGTTCCCCAGCTAACCCTGTGCTCTGACCTCAGTTTGGAGAGGGGAAGGTGTGAAGAGAATTTCCGTTTAGAGAGCAATAAAGAATCACTTTTATCACGTTCAAAGTCGTAGTAGCGCAGCAATTTTCTACAATTGTGTTTTTTTTTCATGTACAATTGGAGCTAAACCCTGTCATAAATGTTGTGCACATCCAACCAAAGTAAACAGATCTGGAAAAGTGCTGAATGGCACAAGTGGAATACTCGATTCCACACCGATACCAGTCCCGTATATATAATATAACTGCGTTAGTCTACACACACACATACACACACACACGGTTCTGAAGAAGGATAGGAGGAGATCTGACTTTTCCTATGTAGTCAAAGGAAAAGTATTTGGATCTGGAATAGTTCTCAGACAGATGCTGTCACGCTGTTGGAGGTTCCCAGACGTTCCCAGTCATTTAATGGCCCAGATCAACTGTAACACACAGTTACAGTTGTGTGTGTGTGTGTGTGTGTGTGTGTGTGTTCGTGCATTGAATTTTAAAGCAGCAGTCTCTTTGGCTGGCTATGCCACCTGCCGTCCAGCCCTGTCATCTCTGTGGTTTACCCATTAAAAACACATACACACACATACACACACATACACACACATACACACACATACACACACATAGACATAGCACTACTGCTGCTGACTGCTGAACATCATGAGGAGGTCCTATTTTAGACTTACTTGTGTGTTCCTCTCTCTTGCTCTGTCTCTCCTTCCTCTCCTCTTCCTCATTCATACCTACTTTCCCTTTCTCCTCTCACTTTCTCCTGCCTCTCCTTCCTCCCCTCCCTTCCTTCATTCCTTCCTACCTTCCTTCCTTCCTTCATTCATTCCTTCCTTCCAGGTTGCAACTAGCTATGAGGTGCATGTTTATGCCTTGAAGAACTCTCTGACCAGCAGGCCAGTCCAAGGAGAGGTCACCACACTGGACAGTGAGTCTATAATTCTAGCATTTCAACTAAACATAATTCAGTTCAATGATTAAAATGAAATACAGTAATTTTTCATGTGTATGATTCCTTTTGAAGAGATTGCCTTGTTCACCCTCCTTACCTCCTCTCTCTTTTTTCTACCACTAGATATCAGTCCCCCTCGTCGTGTACGGATCTCCGATGTTAAGGACTCTTCCATCACTCTGAACTGGCGCTCCAAGACGGAGACCATCTCTGGCTTCCTGGTTGAGGCCACACCCACTTCTTCTACAGGCCACACCCCCATTCAGAGGACCATCACTCCTGACTCGCGCTCTTACACTATTTCAGGTATGTAAATACGGGTATGTGCAAACATGTACACACACAAATATATATACATGTGCACATACTGTATATGCATATATATGCTAAACTATCACATGTATTGTGTCAGTGCCCAGTCCTACCCTAATATGGCTGTGTCAATACACTTACACGGCAAACTGTCCCTCTCTAACCTGTCTTATTGTCTATTGTTCAGGGCTGCAGCCAGGCACCACTTATAAGATCAACATCTACACTCTGAATGGCAACGGACGCAGCGCACCATTCACACTCACCGCCACCACAGGTACCAGTTTGTTACTGTACAGTAGTTTCCATCAAAAATAGTCGTTTCCAGAATAGTTCGCGTGCGATAGGTTACGGTCCAAAATGGATGTAAACATCACAACAACGTGAACAGTTGTAAAAATGGGGAGGTTTGTGAGGTTAGGCAACAATAACACTTAATTTGTGTCAAAATTAGCAAATAAATCCGATAAAACTTAAGTATACTAACTATTAAAGTCTAAATTAATTCTAACTAGTACTAATACTGAATCAATAATGTTTTACCTTAGGAAGATTTTGGAACAGAATTTGACTGTTAGCACAAATTATTTGTTGTCAACCCCTTGTTAATATTGGATTTTAAGGACAAAGTAAGGGAAGACTTAACTGTCCACCATCAATGGACAGTACCGTGTATAACCGTCTGTCTGTATAACCGTCTTTCTGTTTGTGTGTCTCTTCTAGCCAAGCCACTGGTCATTCCCCCCACCAATATCCGCTTCACTTCCCTGATGCCCAGCACTATCTCGTTCACCTGGGAGCCGTCTCGCAGCCCAGGGGTCACCGCCTATTATGTTACCTATGAGGAGGCCGGGGGTTTGCCTAGAGAACTGACCCCCAGACCTCACGCTGGCCAGAGCTATGCTATCGTCAATGGTGAGTATGGAGCACGTGTCGGTGCGATACTTAATGTTCATAAGGAGATTTACACAAACATGCATATACACACCTGCTCATGAGAAAATAAAGATTACAAAGGCGCACACTAATACAAACATGCTACAGTCTATTGTAATGGAGGAGCACACATACAGTTTAGTGCAGTAATGGCATGTAAAAAGTGGGAATGTTAAATGTGATAACATTGACACATCTAGACTCATACTCCCTCAGATACCCACACAACAACTTTCAAACACACTCTCAGGGTTATACAAACATAAACAATGACAAGTTTAAGTTCCCTTTTTAAAAAATGTAGAATTGAAATAAAAGAATAAGAATAAAAATAGAATAAAAATTTCACATTCTTTTTCAAAATTTGGAATACTTGAGTTTGTGTTGAAAATGTGCATTCTTCACTTCCTGCAGCTGATTTTGTGTCATTTCTTTTATCGTTTGTGTGTAGGTCTGAAACCAGGGACGGAGTACGTCATCAAGATTGTGGCCCTGCAGAACGCCTTGAGGAGCACAGCACTGGTGGGCAAGGCCAGAACCCGTACGTACGCCCATCTACCACCCGATAAAATAGATCCCAATGTTGATGACCTGTAGAAAACCTTGTATCCCCACTGTTAACATTTATTTTACTTATTTTAATTAATGTATTGTCATCTATGCATGCAAAATATTTTCTGGTGCTGAGACTGAGCCAACCTTTAAAAAACAATTAAAAAAGCCAATTAAAAACATTGTAAAATATCCAGTATGCTGTCAACGGAATACCGGTTTATCTTCCACCTCTGGAAAAGTTGACCCTTTGGAGACGTAAGGTCGCAGGACCTCAGCCCTTGCTAAGCCATCACATACTAGTTTAGAAAATCGTGGTTAGTTAGTCTATTAGCATCTAGATCCAGAAAACTTGGTGAGGATGGCAACTCCTTAATTGGTTGAAGGAATCTTGTGTTTCTCCACTGCTGGGGATAATTGTGTCTGAATGTGTTGACTTGCCAGTGTGTATGTCATTGAATTATCTGACTGTTTTAATGACTCTTTCTTCAGTTGCTGTCTGTGAGCTTATCCTTCCTGCCTTGACAGCTTTGTTTGATAGCTATTAAGTTTATAAACCTAACGGCAGTTAGGACCTCACAAAGAATTGATATCATGAATTTACTCTTATTTCATGCATACAATGCAACATTCTCACTTTCCATAGGTTGGATACATAATTCAGTTTGCTGTATGAGTGTAAATGTAGTCATACAAATATTTCTAGCAGTTTTAGAACTATGCTGCACCCTGCTGGCTACCTTCTCTAACTGCTTCACCTAAAAAAGAATGGCATTGCCTCTTGACACTGTTCAGTGGTCAGTTGTACATGTTCCATATTAATGGTTAATGGGCAGGTGAGCTGATCTCAGATAAGCACTTGAGGGTAACCTTTCCCATATTTCTCATCTGGGTTTTGCAGTGAAAAGGTTAGCCCATCACTGAGAGTGCTCTATAATGAATCAGCTATCCATTTCCCAAATCCTAACCATAAACACTTAACTGGAATATGCAAATCTGATCACAGATCAGTGTCCACGGGCAGCTACACCTTATAGTACGGATCCACCAGATGCATTTTTACACTTGTATCTTTCTCTGGCTGTTTATAGTGGAAAATAATTATTTTGTAGGACAGCATCAAAACACACTAATCGATCATCTATGCATCATTTTCCTGCATAGTGTATGTACCAGAGACAGACAAGTGTCACAGGATAGGAACACTCTGCAAACCGTCTTGTGTTTTGCTCCCTACAAATGCAGCCAGTGGATCCATACCTTTACTCTGCTTTGCCCTGCCTTGCTTCTAACAGCCAGCCTACTTCTGTCTCTCCTCCAATCAGAGCCCGCCTCAGAGTCCCAGCTATTGGTCCCTGATCTGCCCCAGCTTCCTGTGCCTCACCGACCCAGAACTGATATCCTGGATGTACCAGAGTCCTTCGACGACAAGACGTAAGACCAAACACAGACTGTTACTGTTAACTTGGTGGAGCAATGCATTCCAGAAGCAGCTATTAGAACTATGTATTTAAACAGTCCTCACCTGATTACACATAAGAGCTCAAAAAAGCCCCATGACAGTTTTTCTCATGTCAGTTCTCCATTTCTCCTTTCCTCCCTTCCTCCCCTCTCTCCCCCGTCTTTCTCTCTCCAGTTTCAACTCAAACCACGTCCACTTGACCGGTACTGGTGGCCAGAGCCAGCCAGGTCAGCAGGGACAGCACATCTACACAGAGTACCAGAACCTAGGCCCTAATAACGGCTTTAATGGGCCCAATACTGGAGCCAGAGAGGGACAGAGACCCACACTCAGGGAACCCCTGGTCTACATCCCTCTACCAGGCCCTGATGGAAATAGAGTACCTTTGGTCAAGGTGAGTGAGACTTAGGTTATCATCCATGTGCTGTATGATACTGTTTTCAATAAGGTATGTCATTGTTTGTGTTACGTCTTTCAACTCCAGTTTAAACTTTCCCTTAAGTTACTACTAAGTAAGTACCTTTTAATGGTGCAAAAATAACCTTGATCTGTAGATTTCATACATTTCATATATTGCGTGTACATTGTCGGTATCCTAACCTAGTTGTCATATCCTTGTGCTTTTGATCCTATAGGTGAATGAGAGTCCAGTGTCATTTGGTTTCCCTGACAACGAGACTGATTTGCCCCAGGAAGCACAGACTCTCACAACCATCTCCTGGCAACCCATCCCTCACAGTTCTGAGTATTTGGTGTCCTGTAATCCTATCACACACCTGGAGGAGAGGGATTTCCAGGTACACACATTCACACACACACACACACACACACCTGTATCCATATATATGGACACACATTTAAATTCCTTACTCTTCCCCTGTATAGATGCGTCTTCCAGGCAGCTCCACCAGTGCTACGTTGATTGGATTGACATCCGGAGCATCCTATAATGTTGTGGTAGAGGCCATGAGGGGCGGGGCTAAAGAGAAGGTTCTGGAGGAAGTCGTAACTGTGGGCAATGCTGGTACAGTATTCCAAACTGACAGACAAACAGTGCTGAAATGTTTTTTTCTTTCATCATATTGAACATGAGCACATAGTGTGCAACTAGGGCTCAGTATTAGCACTTGATATAATTAATACTATCAATAGTTTTATAATTGACCCTCCAAGACATTTGCTTGGATTACACAGGTTAATTAGTAAAACTTAACTTTAATATGCTTACATATATAGCAAACATAAATGTGTATAGTAATTTGTTTAGCTTGCGATGAATGCTGAATATAGAGTATAATCTTGCAGTAATTGCAATGAAAGTTTAATTAAATTGCTTGCTATCATTCAAACAAATACCAATTATCCCACTATGTTCCCCCTCAGCATCAGAAATAACAAGTCAGCATAAGGTAAACCACATCAAACATACATTCTAAACTTATGTCGTCTTCCACCCCTTAGTACCAGGCGACATCCCCATCTCCGCCAATCGTGATGTGTGCTACGATACGTTCACACACACCTACCACGAGGTGGGCTCGGACTGGGAGCGCATGTCTGAGACGGGCTTCAAGCTGTGGTGTCGCTGCCTGGGTCTGGGCAGTGGCCATTTTAGGTGTGATTCATCCAGTGAGTGGCTTAATAACCCCAGCATGCTTGGCAAACACCCAACCGATATAGAAGAAAATTCTATGTGATTTACTCAAGGAATTTATGAAGAGAACCAGTGAAATGAATATGTCACAGACTCACAGGATGCACTTAGTGGGAGGTACATGGAACCCCAAAAGCTGTGAGATCTTGTTTAATGAAATGAGTTGGGCTCTAAGTGAAGAATGGACTGCATGTATTAACATGGCAGCTTCCTGATCTGACACAAATACACATTTCACAGTGCAAAGCATCCATGCATCCACATGTGGTCTTAGTTGAGAAGCATTATGTTAGATGGGCAGGAAAGAGTGAATGGCATCAAATCAGAAAGCCACCATCTCAAACACTGGGTCCATTTCTTTAAATTCCTTTGAGAAAATACATTTCTAAAAAGTAGATAAATTCCTTGGCTTTAGTACAAAACCATAGAACACAAGCTGATTCTATGAGCAGCAACACACAGTCCTGTCATCCTAGTATGGGCAGCCCTGGTGATGAAATGAAATGGACAATGTTCAGTAAATTTACAGTAAATGTCTCCTCTTTCATGGTGGTGAATTCTATATCACACCCTGTATTACATGATACTTACAATTACATTTTTTTAATGTCGTCAACAAAATATTTTCGGCCCTGCTCTGCCCATACTAGCCTGTCGCTGCCATGTTTGTAAAAGGTGAAAACATGGCAGCAACAGGGACAACAGCTAGCTAAGCAAAGCTAACTGGTTAGCCTCAGTCTCAGTTATTTGTATTGCTCTTGATGGATAACCTGACAACACCAAAAACTGAGACCACTAATCAAGTATGAATACATGGGTCATGGATTTAAAGTGATCATATGAACTGTGTGTGTGTGTGTGTGTGTATGCACGCGTGTATGTGTGCATGTGTACTTCAGGACAAGTCAGTTGTATTTCTACTGGAGCCAACAAAATACCTTCCTCTATTTACAGCAGGAGTGATTATACGAACTGTGATTCGTTCAAGAGAATGTGGTATTAATAGAAATGTTACATAGAAATGTTGTTTGAAGTATGTTTTGCAGCAGAATAGAAATTAATGCCTGTCCTTGGAAGTTTGAGAAAATGTCATGTAACAATCTCTATCTGTTATGAATCTTTCTCTTCAGTGGAAATGGCAAAAGTTGGTATTGAAATCCAAATTAGGACGTCTCTGAATAGTTCAAGTTCAAGTGTTTATTGTCAAGTGCACATTATAACACAGGGTCATACTGAGCAGTAAAATTCTTAGGACATGGCAAGCATCAACTACATAGTGGTATAGTCCAAAAAGAATAAGAAATATATATACAAAATAGCAAAATAAGATAAGTAAGATAAGATAGTCTGTGTGCTAAATGTAGGTAGTCACATATGAACTTGAATAATCTGAATAAAACCTTTTCCTCTCTACATCTATGTCCCCTCTGCTTAAATTCCACTTGTCTTTTTCTCTTCTTGCCCTTTTCCTTCCTTCCTTCCTCATTGTACCCTTCTCTTCTTTCTTCTCTTCCTTCTCAATTGACTCTCACCTATTCCTTCACTACCTCCCTCTCTTCCTTCATCCTGTCTCTCTCCCTCCTCCTCTCCCTCCTATCTGCTCTCCCTCCGCCAGAGTGGTGTCATGACAACGGTAATAACTACCGCATTGGTGAGAAGTGGGATCGCCATGCCGAGAATGGTCACATGATGAGTTGCACCTGCCTGGGAAATGGCAAGGGAGAATTCAAATGTGAACCACGTGAGTAAAGATGGCCGACTGCTACTCGCCCTTGTGTACGCGCACGTCGCGCCTTTGATTCTCCCACAGGCACACCTCTCTCTCTCTCTCTCTCTCTCTCTCTCTCTCTCTCT
>OMKK01030307.1:10846-23681 GCA_900302305.1 Polymixia japonica | reverse complement strand
CACCAACCCCCTCAACGACGATCCACAGAGGAAGTGTTTGTGTCCAACAAAAAGCAGGAACACGTTTGTTTCTGTTTTAAGGTTACTGTAACCACAGAATAAATGATTAGTTTTACGTTTAATCTTGTATTTCTTGTCGTTTCTCCTCCTCTTCCTTGGCAATCTGCTCCCAGTTGCCATTGTTTGTTGTATTTGCAGTCTTTCAACATGCTAAATGTAAACGCTGCATTTTTTCTGCGGCTTTCTTTCTCAGGAGGGGGCTTTCGCTCTGGTGTTTAAAAGCCGCCATTTCCCCGGAGAGGCAGTGGCCACCAGGTTAGTATGTCTACACACACATGCGCACGTACACGCACACACACACACACACACATGCAGTTTACTTCACATCATTGTCCAGTGATCCAGACCCATTGCAGATGAGTCATCTCTGTCATTACCACTATAAAGCAACACCAAGCATGACTGCTTCGATTCGCACTATATGAGTTTTCTTAGCCAGCATCCATCACATGTGTCAGCTATTATGACCCTGAGCTGTGACGTGCTGTGCTTATGGTAATGGTTGAGATTGTGGTTTGTGAGCATCTGTCTAGGTTCCATGTTGGTGCGTGTATGTGTGTGTGTGCGCACGTGCGTACACGTGTAAATACCCATTAGACTGCTTGAGTATCAGTGTTATCTGTGTCTTAAGACCTAGGCGGAAGAGGAGGAGAGGTTGAATTCAGGTTCTCCTTCTCGCCTCCTGCTCCTGCTTCACTGTGACTCATTAACGGAGGGACTAGAGAGCTTCCTGTTTCAGCCCAGGGAAAAGCCCCGGCCCAACTACACGCTTCACTTAATTACCCGTCATAATTGAATTTAACTTTTCCTGGTTCAGTGACTCGTCATTCATCAGGGAGTGAGAGACTGCTAGAGAGACAGGGAAGGGGTGAAGGGCAGCACAACGAGAACAGAGAAGTGGATAACTTGTGACTTTGTGCTTTGAGATAAGGGGATCCGTGGCGGTTCTCGCCGGTCGGGCAATTCTAATTAGGGGGGTGCTTGGTACACCTGCTGCTTAACTCTGTGAACTCTGGCGTCTCAGTTTGATCTTTCTATGTGCCTGTCGGTGGTGTGGCCTGTTTCCGTCTGTTGTACAGCACGTTCTGATGTAAGACCTATGACAGTCTAAGACTGTAGGTACATGGTATATTGTACAGTGTATAGTGTTGTACAGAGTTGGCTAGCCACAACAATAGTGTGACAGAATGGGGGTATGTGGTTAATGTGTTGCATTGTTTGCTTTGTCTCCCAGGGTGGAGTGACGGAGGAATGGTTGTAATTATCCTGCGATTCCAGCCTCCTCTCTCTCCCTCTCTCCCTCTCTCCCTGGTTCTCCGGTTCTCCTGTTTCCTCTTTCTCCGGTTCTCCTGTTCTTTTTCACGCTTTCTCTCTCTCTCTCCGTCTTACTCACGCACGTATTCGCTTTCTATCCCCCCTGCCCCTCTCTCCTCCCCATCTCGCCCTCCCTTAGGGTAAATATTGCACTGGATAGTGACCACATGTTTCTGTTTGCGAGCTTCCCTCCTCAAGCCCCACACCCTTTAAAACAACCAGCAGGCTTACGTCACCGTGGCCTAGCCCCGGGAAAGGCTTGCCAGAAAAGAAAGGAGAGAAAGCTAAAAGAGAGATGGACAAAGAGGAAAAATCGTGAGAGGCCTTTTTGACGCAACAGCTTGAAGGAGTTAGCATCTTAATAAGTAACCGTGAACAGTATTTTTTTTTGTTTTTTGTAATAGGCTGTTTGCTCTGCCATCATGAGAGTGTGTAAAGCTGTGATCTATTTCAGGGTTAGTCACTTCCCAGCCTTTTTTCTCAACTATTCCAGCCACACCTTCATTCACCTGTCCACCCTCATCTTACGTGGACTTAACGGCTGAGAAGGAAGCAGGAAAGCGAAGCAGGAAGTGAACAAACCTTTCTATCTGACAAGGCCACAAGAATGCAGACTGATATACCTGCGGTTGAGAGCAACTGCTTGAGATTAAGTGGGAGGAATTACGATGGCGTGATTGCAGCCCAGGCGTACGCCGCAAACAAAGTTAAAAAGATTGTCCACAAAGATTGTTAAACAAAGAAGAAGAAGAGGAAGAAGAAGAGGAAGAAGGGGGCAGCGGGTGGGCGGGACAGGGAGCTCACTGTCAACATGTGGTACACCGTAGGAGCCGTTCTGCTGCAGGGATGGGAGAGGCGTTTCAATCCCTGCTCTCGGGTTCCCGTATAATGTAACACTCAACGGTCACGCATTCAGACAGTCTGCGTGTGTGTGTGTGTGTATGAGCGTGTGTTTATTTTGACGTAACCTAATCGTCATTTCCCGTGTTATCCAATCTTCTCCCCTTCTCCGTACCTTTCTCCATCCCTACTTTTTGCTCTTTTTCCCGCAGGAGAGGAAGTCCGTTGCTCATTGGTGTGCGAAGCAAGTACGAGCTTTCAGCAGAACACATCCCCATCCAGTACAACAGTGGTGAGCTCTGTTCCTCTCGCTAGCTGCCATTATCCGCTTACACTGCGCCTAAACTCCTCTCTTTTTTTCTTTCTTTCTTTCTCTCTCTCTCACTCACTCTGCCTATCTCTATGTTGTTCACATGCCTGTATGCATCACCTTGTCTCATGCAAGTGGAACTTAAGATGACTCTCTTATTTATCTTTTAGACAGATCATACATCCACATGATGGTGGACCGGTTAATAGGGTGGAGGAATCAACTAATCTTAGATTAGTTGCTTCCTTGAACTGATGCTAGATTTATATGACTAAGAGACTTTAGCTAGCACTGATTGATTGATTTTATTTGAGAATTTAATTTGAAGAAATAAGACACTAGCTCTACCAGGCAATTGCGTGCTTACATAAAGGAAGATGCTTACACGATAAATTATTTCCTTATTTCTTTATTTCATTCACCCTAACTTAAGCATATTCAGTATACCAATTGACTGACTTACTGACTGACTGACTGACTGACTGACACTAGTGACCAGTAACCAACTTAATACTTAATAACTAAGCTCCAGTTCTCTTGGCTCATCAGCTCATATCATATCTTATCTCTGAGCTGTACCCTGGTTTTCCAACATTCAAAGTAACACGGTCATTGTTGATGTAATTCCTACATAATAAGCGTTTTATCTTTTTATCTCTGTCTGTCTGTTTATCTTTCTGTCTGTGTGTAGCTCCGTACTACTCAATCCTGGGGGACATCTCAGTTAACCCAAAGGGGGCAGAGGCCCCCAGGGCATCAGTGCCCGGAGGTGGGCCTCCCCTGTAGTGGAGTGTATAAGATCTATGGTGGATGGTTGGTGGGTGGGTGGAAAAGGCCTCTGAACTAGGGGTTTCAGCCGATTTTAGAAACCGAAGCTTGTACTTAGAGTACTAAAAGCACTTGTTTATGGTTATGAACCAGAAATTACATCAAGGCTTTACTGATATACTAGAGCTCCCTCCTAGTTGAGAGACGCAACAAAAAGTCATAAAGAGAGTAAAATGTGTTTCGCTGCTTTTTCAGCAGGGTATGGAGAAAGTCAAGACTTCCAACTTGGTACAGTCCGACTTCACAGATACAACCCAAAAGTTCAGAGGCCTCATAACCTAAGCTCTTAATTTAAGATGTCTGTCCTACTGATCAAGGAAAGAGCGGAAGACTCTGCTCTCTTCAATCTCTGATTGAATGCTATGATCATACCGCCTAACAATGTTCTAATCATCTTTTCTCAGATTTGACTAATCCACTGTAACTGTGTAAAAATTATTTTCCAAGGCAACTATGGGACTCATAAGAGATGTTTTGTGTAACTCATTGCGCAATAGTTCTGTCTAAGAAATTTCTTAGAATGAATATTCTCTTGAATTGTGTCCAGGGAATTCTGTGTGTAGTTTGTTAGGCCAGCGGTTGCCAGGCTTAAGAAAATTCATTTCCATCAAATCTTTCCTGCAGAGAGTATGGTTCTCTGCCAGACTGCATAACAGTGGCTTGTTTGAGTAATTTTCAAAGATGACTGTCACAAAGGAATCACAAGTAGTTGAATGACTGGGTAGGGTTGGCTAGCAACAAAGCCATGTGTTTTGCTGTCGTGTATATATCTCTTCATGAGAGACAGCTGTCCAGTGACTAGACTCTATGTTGCCTGTGTCTTCACGCTCCTTATCTGTTTGCTTAAGATTTATGGTTCTCCACGGCTGAAGCGGGACCAGTCCAAAGTCCAAGACCCAGCATGAGAGAGGGAACAGTAGAAGACAGATTGGGGTGGTCTGGGGTTGGTAGAGGACCAAGATAGGTGGGGCGTCATAATAGCTGAAAAATAAATCCCGGTTGTTTCTTTTTCTTAGAACTGTATTGTCACGTCCCACTTAACTGAGCTTCTGAAGGATAGAAAATAAGTGAGGTGAAGAACGAGGTCTCTACATTCTCTGGGGTTGAGAGTCCAATTCAAAGTGCAGTATAACATTGTTTCAAAGGACGAACGCGTGAGTTCAATATCATTCCCACCAAGAAGTCCTTCTGAAGCCAATTCTGACGACATGTTGAATTTCCGCCTCCATGTAATCATTATTGATGACGTCTTTCCTTAAAAGGGTGCCATTCTGATTACATGCACTGACAATTACCAATCACATCAACTAATCACCTCACTTATCACTTGAATGCTCCACCCATAACGCTTCCTGGCCTCCTCACAGAACTCAAATTTCATAACATTCCAAACCTATTTTCACAGCACCCAGTTTACTACATCTGGAAGTAGAGGTGAAGAATTCAAGTGAATGGCGCATCTTGATTGTTTTAGTCAGCGTCAGTAAAAGTCAGTGTCTTACCTCTCACCCTTGAACTCTGACCTCTGACCCCGCAGCTCTCTTCAAGGAAGGAGTCCAGGAGAAGAACAGCCATAACCGGCCTGACTCTTCCAATGCTCCCAACTCTGTGGGGGATGGCAAGGCTGTGGAGTATTACTTTGCATCTGATGCCAGGTGAGAAGCCAGCTGTGTGGTGTGTGTGTGTGTGTGTGTGTGTGTGTGTGTGTGTGTGTCTGCGTGTGTTTGTGTTTGTTTGTGTTTGTGCTTGTAGATCAAGTCTGATGATAGGAACAGATAGGGAAATGAGGTCCAGGTCGAAAATGGACAAAATTATCCTTTTCAAAACGCGATAATAAATGTCTGTAAATAGATTATATTAAAAACAAGAAATGCCTGTTTTGTACAGTTTTGATGCTAGTTTGACCGTTGCTTTAACACTTCCTTCCTAACACTCCTGCTTTAACACTCCTTCCACTTCCTAACACTTCCACTGTATCATTGCAGGATCTGCATCACTTTTGCCATGCAATGTTTTGAAAAAGACATATTTGGGGTGATTTTGGGATTGTTTTTTTAAGTTTCTAATTGCCTGGCAGGATTGTATTGAAGCCTAGCGGTCCCATCCAACTGACATCATAAGTACCGCTATAATGAAGCAATCGAAGAAATTTTGGTCACAGCCGATTGGTGTGATCAGAAAAGATAAGATAAGAGAAATGAGGTCCAATCTTTAACATGTGATAAGTACTCTCGGTGAACTCTCTGTCTCTCTCTCTCTCCCTTTTTTCATCCCCAGTGCCATCATTGAACACACCAATAAGGTGCTCTACATGGAAGATGATGACATAGCACTGGTGACTGAGGGGAAGCTCGCCATACACAGGATGAATCGTCAGGCCGGCGAAGACCCGGTTAGGGCCATCCAGACACTGCAGATGGAGCTGCAACAGATCATGAAAGGTAATATAACAAAATATCTCAAGACATGCCTGTTTCGTACACTTTTGATGCCATCTTAGCCACTAGAGAGAACAAGGAAGTGTTGACGCAGTGGCCAAGATAGCATTTTGTACAAACTGTTGTCTGTAATGTCTTTAGATATTTTTTTTTATAACATCTACTTAAAGACATGCATCATTGTATCACGCATCATTGTTTTGGAAAGAGGAAATTAGGATTAGGCCCAACAGGATTGTATTGGAGACTAGCAATCCCAGTTAACTGAGATCATAAGTACCACTATAATGAAGCAATTGATGAAATTTTGGTCAGAGCCGAACGGTATGCTAGGAAACGATAGGAAAATGAGGTCCAGGTTGAAAATGGCCGGAATTATCCTTTAAGAGGTCATACAGTCTCATTTATTATGGATAAAATTTGAAAGTGTTATAACTCTGGTCTAGTGGAAAAACATTTACTTGCTTGCCCTCTGCTGGCTCATTGAGTCATAGCAACATGTCAGCCCTACCAACAACTGCTGTCCTATATTTTCCATCTCAATGGAGTGCTGAAGTGATGATGCTTTTTTGTAGGCTGCCATGGGTTCCTTCACCAAACCTCTAATGATTTTTTTCCCATTGGATTTTGGATTGATGCAAAAAATAAGCTCTGCATCAAACAAATGTGTATGATATTCACTTTGTTTTGTTCAACAAGATAATCTTCACAAATGAACACCACATTTAAGATTTTTGAATCATAAATGCAATAGATATAACTTTTTTGAGGCACATAAAAGCTTCCAAAATTCACAAATGGGATATTTACTGCTGTATTTTATCTTGTAGAACAAAACATGCCATATCTGTTAAGCTTGTGTTGACCACAGATCTTATTTCATGGATCTAACCAAAGCCCAATGGGAATAATCCATTAGAGTTTTGGCAAAGGAAGCCATTGATTATATTTACTCACCAGCAATGCAAACACATTTCCGGGAAGTAATATCTCTCAATTTATATTCCTCCCTGTGCAGGTAACTTTGAGGCCTTCATGCAGAAGGAGATCTTTGAGCAGCCAGAGTCGGTAGTCAACACTATGAGAGGCCGGATCTGTTTTGACACCAGCAAAGGTGACCTATGCTTTCATATCCTGTTGCACCTTTAAGCTTCCAGGATGTGGAGGGTACCTTGCCAGGTCCCTGATCATGTGAATCAATATTAGCAAAGGGTTTAATGCAGACTACACACACGGGAGCTTGATGTCATTGTATGTCTATACTAGTGTTTAGACAAGGGTCTATTTGTCTATGTCTGTTTGGCATTTAGAAAGACGGAGTACAGCTGCAACTCTAACATGCACTGATATACTTGAATTACATCTCTCCCTCCCATATCTTCAATCTTTATACCATGCAGTATTATTCTATAAACTGCTAGTACGAATATATACATATGAGGCAGTCTTGAATATTTTAAGTCCTCGGCGCATGCTTGGCAACTTGCCAGAGTTGTATCACCTCTAAAATGTAGACATTACTTTCAAGGTATGTGCAAACAAAGTACTCCTTGTACAAATGAATTTAATATGTATTCAACTACTATCTTCCCTAAGCATAAATTACATTCATAGGATAAAGAGTGAGGGTTTAAAACATGCAATAAAATGAATGATCATAAAGTGGGAATAATTGACAGGATTAACTGACCTAATGCCTTTCTCTCTTCTTCTGTCCTCAGTGGTTCTCGGGGGACTAAAGGACCATCTGAAGGAGATCAAACGTTGCAGACGCCTCATCATGATTGGCTGTGGCACCAGCTTCCACGCTGCTGTGGCTGTGAGTAGACCAATGAGGAACCACGATGATGACATTTTGTGGCAGTGATGACAGTTAGAATGAGCATCAAGCTACTGCTTGATCAGTGTTGATGATGATTGAGGTGATGATGATGATGATGATGATGATAATGATGTTGACAAGGATGATGATGAGGAGAAGGACATTAATGTGCAACTGATATTCTAGATAGCAATTATTATTAGCATTAGCGTTAATTATTAATGATTATTGAAATGATGATGTTGATGCTATCGATGATGAAGAGGGCTAAGTTGTTGTCTTACCTTACTTTTCAGACCAGACAGATCCTAGAGGAGCTGACCGAGCTGCCTGTCATGGTAGAGCTGGCCAGCGACTTCCTGGATCGCATCACACCTGTCTTCAGAGATGACGTTTGCTTCTTTATCAGTCAATCAGGTGATTACACCAAACAGAGGGTATACAGGACAACTATTCCAACAGCACTCAATCTCATAGCGCTCATTCCAAAAGTGCTCAGATTTTTCAGTTCTGATACGATTTGTTTGATGATTATGTCAGGTCTGTAATGTTGTGTGATCTCTGAGAAATGGAACCATGAGACGATTGATATCTCGGTGCTGTAGTAAAAGAGGATTTCTCAACAAGAAAGTTGGAAGCTTGAAGAGGAGAGGGCAGTGTCATAAGTAGGGCAAAAACTGGGGGTTAGGCAACAGTGTGATGTGGCGACTACATTGAGAAAACATGGCACCCTGTTTGTTCGCCAGGTTCGTGGTCCTGTGACGTCCTGCCACAAAAATGTCCCCTCCTGTTTTCTTCCTTCAAAGAGCCAGTGTTCCCGCTGTAATTCCGCCGCCTAAGCATATCTATTAATTTCCTCTTCCTCCAGGTGAGACAGCAGACACCTTGATGGCGTTGCGCTATTGCAAAGAGCGTGGGGCTCTGACAGTGGGGATAACCAACACAGTGGGCAGCTCCATTTCCAGAGACACAGACTGTGGGGTCCACATCAATGCTGGCCCTGAGATAGGAGTGGCTAGCACCAAGGTATTTTATTGCTTCCCAAGCATGCACACAAACACACAAACAGACATACAAACAGCCATACAAACACTTGCACATTAACACAGAATGTGAAATACTGGACACAGACCAATATGATATTTAAAACACAACAAGGTTTTTTCGTTATATTAATATAGTCGATAATAATATAGTATATGCATACGGTTTAAAGATAAAACATTTCCCTTCCTAAAGGTTATGTCTGCATCATAACGCACTGATGTGGTATTGCCTATATAGGCAATACACACTCTATTTACCATAGTCCAATGGCTATTCTCCTGTGTGGTATGTAAGTGTGTTCTCTGCATGTGTTTGCTACCCAGGCCTACACCAGTCAGTTTGTGGCTCTCATCATGTTTGGCCTGATGATAAGTGAAGACAGGATCTCCCTCCAGAAGAGACGATTGGAGATCATCAACGGCCTCAGAGTACTACCTGGTGAGTCCTCTAACCTACTTATATCAACAACACACTGAACCCAGCACTCAGCACACAGCATGTGCACATACTATCTTCAAATCTATAGTGATAGATAGATAGATAGATAGATAGATAGATAGATAGATAGATAGATAGATAGATAGATAGATAGATAGATAGATAGATAGATTGATTGAACATTGCCAAGTTTTATCATCATCATATCCACTGATAACCCATTGATTATATTTACTTGCCAGCAATGCAAACTCCACGTTCAACCTCCAAACCAAACTAGCCAAAATATCTTCCTCCTTCCCTCCTCCTTATGTGACTCATTCTTCTCTCCATCCTTCCATCCATCTTCACCCCCCTTTCCCAGAGATGATAAATAAGGTGCTGTCTCTGGATGGGGAGATCAAGACCATAGCAGATGAGTTGTATCAGCAAAGATCTCTTCTGGTCATGGGCCGAGGTTTCAACTATGCCACCTGCCTAGAGGGGGCACTGGTGAGTTGAGAATGTCACACTGCAGCCTGGCAAAGAGCAATGCAATTCAGTGCTGCACTGCACTGTGGTACAAAGCAGTGCTGAGCAACAGCATTGTACAATGCAGTAATGCAGTACAGCTTAGTCCTACTCGCAGACGTCTGGTGCTGCATAACTTGGATATGCTTCACCAACTGTAGCCAGGATTATGTATTGATCGAAACTCGTTAATGACTTCTTCCTTTGCAGAAAATCAAGGAGATCACATACATGCACTCGGAGGGCATCCTAGCTGGGGAGCTGAAGCACGGCCCTCTGGCCCTCATAGACAAAGACATGCCAGTCATCATGATCATCATGAGAGATGCCTGCTACACCAAGTGCCACAACGCTCTGCAGCAAGTCACGGCCCGATCGGTAGGTCCTGTAACATCGGCTGGTCGTGTAACATGTCCAGCACACATTCAGAGACTCACTCGACAGTCGACACACACTCTGAAACACACTCAGACACACACAACACACACACACACAAATACGTGGCACATTCTTATAGTCAGGTCGCAACCGACGAAACCCAATGAATAATGAATGAAAATGAATTGATTGACTGACTAATGTAAATGTTTTCCTTTTTCTCTCCCTCGTTCTATGTCAGGGGCGGCCTATCATCCTGTGTTGCCAGGACGACCCAGAGATAACTAAGAATGCCTACAAGACAATCGAGTTGCCCCAGACAGTAGACTGTCTGCAGGGCATCCTCAGTGTCATCCCTCTACAGCTCATGTCCTTCCACCTGGCAGTGTTACGAGGATATGACGTATGTAGGACTCAGTTAACGTGTCTGTTACACTTAACATGTCTGCATCCATTTTCAGTTTATGTAATATAAAAAATAATAGTAAAAAAATCATCTTTTTCGCCTTAAATCTATTTGCTTAAAGAATCTATTAGGTGAAAAATGACTGAGAAATTAAATTAGAAATGTGCAGTCAGGGGAAGCTAACTCAACCTTCACTCTGACATAACATTTTGATTGAGAACTCTGAAACTCTAAAACCTACTCTCTGAAAACCCACCTGTTTCCAGCGTAACATGTACAAAGTTATTAGTTTGTTAGCATGCCAGCAAAAAACCACAATGATGCCTGTAGGTTACAGCATGTACAGTATATTGATAAAAGCCTGGTCATCTACAACTGTATTTGCATCCATGGCATCATCACCTCACCTCCTCATTTACTGTGTAATAAAGATTTGAATAGCATTGCCACCAATACGCTTTGCATTCACACTGTTCAACTTCCATTAATCCCACTATCCATGTTTTTTAATCAGAGATGAGCTCTGACCTTTGACCTCTGGTTTATTTTGTAGCTGGTGTTTTCTGGCAAATTTGGGCTGCCTGTCAAAATGTCTATGATCCCACTAGTCTGAACCATTTAACCAGAATGACCAAAATATTTTGAAAAACTAATCCTGCATGCACATATTCTTAACCATCCTGTACAGTGTAAATTGCATAAGTTAACAAGAAAACAAATCCCACAACAAATTGAATAGTATTTTCAGATTGTATATATCATTTTTTTATGCCAGGCCAGTTCTTAATTCTGAGATTCAGGTAAATTAAGTTCTGCTGTTTTCCCAATGGATGTGTTGCTTCAATTAGTTATTGTTATTGATATACACATGTACAGTACTGTCTCCATTGTTCATTCCAGTTGATGTGTTTTAACATTGTTTTCTCTATTTCCAGGTGGACTGTCCCAGAAACCTGGCCAAGTCTGTGACCGTGGAATGATTACAGTTCACAAAGCAAAGGAGACAAGAGAGGAGGCCCACAGATTTAAAGTGCAATTGAGCATGGTTGTGTGTGTGTAAGTGAGTGAGTCAGTGTGAGAGAGAGGGAGAGAGAGAGAGTGTGTGAGAGTGAGAGAGAGAGACAAAAGAGGGAGGTATGTGGTACAATGTCTTCTTCTTAGAAGAGAAATGTGAAGTCCAGCAAATACACCTTGCCAGTGACCTTGGGGTTTTGCGGAAAGATCTCTGAAATCAAAATTACTACCACAAGCAATATGCAGTGCCTTTTAACAATGTTGAGCCAAAATACATATGCTAGGCTTAGTAATAATGCATTGACATGGTATATTGAAGTGTTTACAGTTGTGCAATATTGGGACCAAATTCTGAATTGCATTATGAATGTACACAATCCAGACAGGTGATTTACTCGCTTCCTGTTCTATGAACTGTTTATGTCCAATGGGGACCTCCGACTTCTCTTTTGCATCATGGGAAATGTAGGAATTATATACATTTTTAAAAACTATATTTTTATTCCAGAGAATGAGTTATGGAAACAAAATCTTTATATGTCTTATTGCAAACACACACACACATACACACATGCAATCAGTATGTTTTGGGGACCCATAAATTACTTTAACTGATAGGAATATATTTATGTTTCTGTTTATCTACTTACTCTCCAGACAGTTTTAAAGCGCTTTACGTGACATGGTACTGTTTCTATATTTTTACTGAGATGCTATCTTATTATATTTACTATCTCAAATATTCCCTTTCTGTTTTTTTTATTTATTTTTTTCATTTTAATTTAACATGTACATTATGCCTATCATGTCCTCTACAGGGTTTGGGCAATCCAAAGTCAATTCATATTAGGGCTGATCCCTTTCAGACATTGATGATGATTTATTTTCCCTTCAGATTCTGTATAACTTACTTCAGGTGTCAGGGTGGGGCCTTTCCTTTCCTTTGGTGAGAAGTATTTAAAGAGGAATATTCTACATCAAAGAAACCAAGAACCATGTTTATAAAAGTTTTGTTTGGTCAACCTATTTATAAAGGGGTTAACAATAATGTTCTGTATTTGTCTGATTATTATTTTAAGGGAGCTAAATAAAGTGGGTGTGATTTATATCTGTAACTATGACTTTATTTTGTACTGGATGTTTTATAGCAAACAGGCACTATCAATCAATAAATACATACTTATTTCCCTCTTGGATTCTGCATTTTTATTATTTTTGTTTGATATAGATTTAATAATATTGTAATAATATATACTTTTGGAATTACTTAGTAGTTTATCATAAAGTGAAATTGTGTAAACGTTGGAAATTCTAAGAAATGAAACAATTCAGAAATCATATGCACGTTTCGTTGTATCCAAATTTCAAAATAACTTGAAAAAAGTTTGCCAAAAAGTTTGTAAAAAAAAAGAAAAAAAAAAAAAAAAAGA
>OMKK01030305.1:13485-24781 GCA_900302305.1 Polymixia japonica | reverse complement strand
TAGGTCGACTCTTATGGAAAATGCTTGAACAACAAACCCCTGCCTGAGCGTCTGGAGGACACAGCCACTGCCACAGGCGAGGATTCCCACTTTATGAGCTTTGTATCTCGCTATAAGTTCCACCTGGCACTGGAAAACGGCCTGTGCCCGGACTACATGACAGAGAAACTGTGGCGCCCTTTGCACCAGGGTTGCGTGCCTGTCTATCGAGGCTCCTCCTTGGTGGCAGACTGGATGCCCAATGACCATTCTGCGATTGTCATAGACGACTTCCCCAAACCTAAGGACCTTGCTAACTTCCTCAAATTCCTGGATGAGAACGATGGTGAATACGCAAGGTATTTAGAGTTTAAGAATCCCAGTCATGTCACCAACGCCCGTCTACTGGAGGGGTTGGAGACCCGTGAGTGGGGGGTTAATGATATGAGTAAACCCAACTACCTAAATGGATTCGAGTGCTACGTGTGTGACCAGGAGAATGCTCGACTGGCAGCTGAGCGGGCCTATCGCAAAGCCCCTGAGCAGAGCCCACCTCCTCAGCCTAAGATGGCCAATAACTCTCACATGGGATGCCCACTGCCTAGCCTGGGATATGGAAACATCCAAGATATTCCTCCAGATGATGGGTAAATTTGGTATAAATGATTAACCAAACCAGTGAAAATGAGAATAAATTACTCTGCATTCTATACTATGCATTCTGTTTCCCCTGAGGACATAATTTCCCTCTCATAGTTCTGATTAATTGGCTTTCTCGTTAGAATAGCCTCTGATGTGATGAGCCTAATCTGTTTGTATATCTATTCACAGATGGTTGCAAATATGGCCTCAGGATTACTGGCAGAGCCTGGACCAAGCAGAAGGGCTAGAATCTCTGATAAGACATAACGAGTCAGACCCTTCACTGCTGTGGCAACACATCCAGAACATTGCTGTGAGGAGAGCCAGAGGAAAACAATAACACAGGCCTTGAGACAAATAGAGGGTGGAACCCGGCCAGGATTTACAGGGGCATCCCATGTAATTAAGCTCTCTATGAAATGTTATGTCCCCTTAATTCAAATGAGGAAAAGCAGCATGAATTTCTAATTGTTTTTATACAAGCCGACATTAGAACATGCTGCTTCTCGTTCATGTTTTTTGAGGTATATTTATTTCCATTTATTTCTCCTTGCTCCACCTTGCATTGTTTAATAGTTGTGAAGTGCAGTCGTTTCAACGAGGCAGATTTCCATTAGACTGGCGCACTGCGAAAGACTTGTACTCCCTACCAAGGCACCGTCTTCGCTGCTTAGTTGTGTGTGAAGACTATTAAGGCTGTAGTTAATGGACTGCATTACCTTCTTTACAGTTGCACAGCAGGCAGATGATGTTTTTTAGCCAAAGTAAAAATTTATATCCAACTTTTTCAGTGCTTATGTTTGTGTAATGAAAATATTTTTTGGCCCGAGATATGGAGAAAATGTAATACTAAAGCACAACTCCCCAGTGGGAGTCCCCACTGTTCCATTCACTCTCAGGAACAGCTCAGTACATTTCTGTGGCACAAACTGTATAATATTGCCTGAAAGTCCTATGGCCAAATTGTGGATTTTCTGCTACCCTGTCCTCAGTTCACCACCTGTGCAATGTTAATTTTCCAGTTGTGCTGCGCTTTTCTGAAACATGTAGCCATTAGAAATCTTGACAATCTTGTTTACCTGCTAGTATACCATCTTGATATCACACATTTATACCATGTTTATATAAATCATTTTATTTTGTAAACAAAGCGTCAAAGAAAGTAAACATATTTTGTAATAAGAAAAACAAAGTAAAACTTACATTTTGAAACAAGATTTTCTTGCATAGATATTCCTTAAACCATATGTACCCAGCTACCAGTATCTGTCTATTCACAGTTCTTTTGCATGTTGCATGTTGTTTGAGACATATCCTTCATAGTTTAAAACACACGAGTTACAGATAATGAATGCTTAAGCTAATATAAAATTTGACATTATGTAATCATATTGCTCACCAAAACACTCCTTTTTGATAACCCCAAGCCAAAGAATGATGCCAAAGTTAATGCCTAATACAGTTCAAACTTTGTAAAAGTTAGATGTAAAACATGGAGGAGAAGGGTAAGAGATCATTGAAGAGCACCGATGCTCAGTCGAGGGCTTTGGAGTAGCAGCTCTCACAGTGGACTATCCCAGCATGCAGGAACATACTGCAGAGCAAGTCTCCCATAGGCTTACTGCATACGCCACACTGAAACAGGATGTGCACAAGACAGTAATGGAGCTATAAGATAGAATGGTGATGAGCAGTACTTCTACAACTGAAATGCTGTCGTACTATTGTAAAAAGCTTCAACACCCAATCTGTAATTGCTGTGTGGTGCCCCCTGTTGAAACACAGTTGTCTACTGGCTTTGTTTACAAGGTAATTATTGAGATTGAAGGCAATTTTTTTTAATTCTGAAATTTGTTGTCTGAGTTTCTTACAGTGACTGACAGTATTGCAACAGGTGAGCACCAGCTTTACATGTATTTTGAGACTAAAATGTTTGTTCATAATGTATCTGCCTTTCACCTTTTGCTGCACCTATACGGAGAGGTACGGCAACAAGTTCAACATTTACATAAGTACTTTTTGTAAACGTTGAAGTTAACGCGTGTGTTTTGAGTGATAGTTGGGTATGACAAGAAAAAAAAAAGATAGTTGACATGAATAAAAAATAAATTGTATTTTCAATGCTATCACAGTTATATAGACAGGTCAGTTACCTTGAAGCAGTTCGGGTGGCAGCTGATATTGAGGTGCTCAATAGTGATCTTGGCATCATTGCCCACCATCTCTCCACAATATGTACAGGGGGATGACAGTGAACCGCTGGGGACACGCACAGAGATGGAGAGAATTGAGGAAGTCAATCAGGACGCTGACTCTGACGCAGTTCTGATACAATCGCTTAACTGTGGAAATAACCTGTAGCTCTCGCCAGCCTGTGGGAGGGAATTTAATAAGTGTAAACAATCCTTTGATGTCTTCACTTGGCCTTCTAATGAGCCGGCTTAGTAGAGTTTCTGCCTTATTGCTTACACATATCTTGTTTCGTCGAAGCTGAACAGGATGAAGGGGAGGGGGAAGGACCCAGGGCCGAGGCCTATGGCAAGACGTCGTTTTAGCGTGGGTTTAGGAAATGGTGGAATTACCTGCAGGAGGGGCTGCTGTAGGAATAAGTGGAGGCGCTTGATGTCAAATAATCAGATCCGCTATGGACACAAGAGCAATGTTATCTGTTATGATGGCGATGTTGCTATGCCACTCCAATCACATAGACTGTGCTGAGGAGGCGTTTAGTACTTTTATTATAGTAAATTGAATGAATGTGTAAAAAACAATGTACTGGTCTTACCCATGGTCATTCTCTGTGGTGTTATGCAAGGACAGCTCTGTTGCATTGACATACTCCTTCACGTACACAAAGCCCCTAGGACAGGGGGGGGGAGTTGGGAGGGAGACAGAAAGAGATGTATGAAGGGAAAAAGCAGATAGAGCCAAATAAATAGCATGCATAAAGTTCATACAAACTGTTTGCAATTTTCTTTTTTTTTTAATCCCTCTTTGGTTTTGTACAGTCTGCTTTTAAATTCACTCACTTTTTGGAGTCAGGCTCTGGTGTCTGTGTGCGCTGTTCATCTTCTCTCTCCACGATGGTGGAATAGGTTTCATAACTAGATATACGGAGAGCACCATGCGTTAGTGTCATCTGTCGGCCACTGAAACCACTATGTTGGGTTTAAGCAGGGGAATAAAGAAATCTGCCCATTTCAAAAGTAGATTGTGAGATTATCACTTTCTCCCATCACTTGTTAATAGCACGCTCCTTAACAGACTGTGAAGTGACATCAAAAGGACAACTCTAACACACATCATTAATTTAGCATCTGGGGAGTCAAAGAACTGATAATTAGCGAGGGAAGGAAATGAGGGCAAATTAAAAGATAACGGGAGAGAAGATCCCATCATTTGAGACCAGTAACAATTGATTCAGCCCTGATTCAGACCCTATCATACAGGAGTTGAAGGTAACCTTAGAGTCGCGCTAGTGTACTTAGCAGGTACAACTGCATTCCCACATGGCTCTGGCCTACATCTCTCAATAGACCCACCCCTTAACTAAGACGGCTCTATTACCACCGCAGAGGCAAAAGAGTACACGAGATCCAGCAGAGCAGTTCAGATGACCTATAGAGTACACTAGATAGGACATGTCCCAGCTAATATACGCTGACGTACCCCGTTAGATTATTTTCAACATTCAATCCACCCGTGTAACAACAAAGAAGAACGGGTACATTCATTATCTATGTATTACTGCATCCTTGATAATATTTAAAATCCCAAATGACATAAAGTGCACGGTCTAAGTGACAGATGTGGCTCCACTCAAAAGAAAATGACTTGACAAAAGCAAAACAAAAAGGCAACAGAAACAATAGCAAAAGCAATAGAAAATGAAAAAGGAGAAAGTTTGTTTGTGTGTTTTGCTGTTTTTTTGAGGGTAGTAAGATCATTAACTCACCGTTCCATTGAGGGATCCGGCTCGCCGTGTGTCTCCCTGCGAAGCACAGAAACTTTTATTTCTCTCTTACTTCAGCCCGCAGCACTCAATAAGCTGGACTCAATCCAGTGAACTAGACAGCTTTACGTTTTTATCAGTATATCGAGCTCATCTCTCCAAATTCTCCCTTCTACGAGGTTTGGTGTGAATGAGGGATTTGGGTTTTCCAGTTTTACTGACCAAGGTGTGGTTTCTTTTCCATTGTACTGCAGCATTGCCTCATCCTAAAGCCCTTCCTCCTGTTCGCTCTAATGGTAACCGTTACCCATGTCTCCCACTCTACACCACTCTCTATTTCACTCCATTCATAGTTTTTCCACAGTCCTACTCTTACTCTTTATTGTTGCTGAAAATGGTGAATGGTGAGAGTCTGAAATAGATGTGATGTAAAGTTTTTCCTCACCTGACGGTGGTGATGTTTGTGACTGTCTGGGTCTCTGTATCCTCGGGGCTACAGAAGGAAGAACATTCTAGCGTTATTATACGTCTGGCAAAACAGCTGAGGAGATGAGTGTGTTAAAGAATCGCCATGGAGTTAAGAGGCAGATTGTTATTCTAAGATTGCGCCACCAGGAAGTTTTAAATTCCCATTAAATTTAAATTACGTGGTCGAGGCTGTTATAGCGATGTCCCACTAAATTCGTAATGTATGTAAAATAATGTACTTTAATCTCCATATAATGAGTTTAGCTACAGCCGCGATACCTTTCATCCTCCCCCTCCCCCTCCTTCTCCTCCTCCTCTGTGGTATAGACGGTGGGTGATGTCCATCTGTCCCACGGGGAACCACTCTCAGTGGACCTTAAGCACAAACAAACATAATATCTTAATCATTGTACCCACAAGATGACCAAATAGCAATCTGTATGTTGTAAAAGGCCGGAAGGGGATCTGTTTGTCACACTTGTGAGGAAAAGTAGTAAGGGATATACTGTATATCTGACCTATTTCCAGCAGCACCAGTGAACAATGTCTTCTGGCCCAGTGAGCTGAGTGTTACTTCACCAAGTAAAAAGGGAACGGGTGGGGTACAGGAATAAAAGCAGCAGATATGTAGCCGGAGCTTTTAATAAAGAGGTGACTTACTTTCTCTCAAACGTGACCAGTGTCTGTTGATCTTGAACATGGCCTGCAGGTGCATCCTCTTGGCTGAGAGGAACAGAAAGCGAAAGGCTTTTAGAGCAGAATGGACAAGGATGGATGGGCGAAGATGAACGAAGCGTGGTGGACACAGATTGTGTGGAAGTGGAAGTGGATGAGTAATTCTAAGGGTGTCATCACCTCTTGTCTGCCGGCGCGGCGGTCTCCCGCGCTCGTGTCCTGGATCGGTCAGTGCTGAGGCTGAAGAGGCGCGGCGGCGGAGAGAGAGAGAGAGAGAGAGAGAGAGAGAGAGAGAGAGAGAGAGAGAGAGAGCAGAGACGTTATAATAGACTGCACATAACAGACGTCAGGTTTAATCAAACGGGTTCCTTCTTTGGCTCCCCGTCTGACACCAACGTATACATAACACAGTTATGCACCAGACTCAGTTTAATACCTTTTGGTGTCAGTGTCGATGGGGATGATGTCGTCAGCGAGGGCTTCCAACGCATTGCTGCACTTACTGTCAAAGGCATACATACACCACATTAGAATTGTGTCACTTTACCGAAACCACAGTAATCTACAGGGGCTCTTGTGAGTCGAGAGCACACTGTAGTTTATAACAGTACCACTATAACACTCGTGTTTTATAAACTCGAGTTCAGAAGCTTGAACGAGTTGCTCAATACTAAGCATTACCTGATTTCTGGGGTTTGACCTTCCTCCTCGAGGTAAGTATGCGACAGGAGATCTGTGGAGCTGAGGGACACTGAACATTAGCATAACAACACAAGAGCCACACTGTTGATAGCTGGTATGTCAGAATGATAGCTGCTGATAATCATTTATTACAGTAAGCTGCAAGATGAAGCAGTTGTAGTAACTATTATGTTAGATAGTACCATAACAGTATCAGTGGTACAAGCAGAGGATACAATAGAGAAAGCTTGAATTTGCATTCTTCTTCCAGTACCTGTTGATGGGATGGGCCGAGGGGGGCTGGACCAGGTCAGAGGAGCTGTGATAGAGAAAAGAGGCTCATAATCAGAAACTGCTGCATTATGCATGCTGAGATGCTATCTGGCTGGCTAGAAAACAGTCACAGCTTCAAACCAATATGATTACCTGTTATGGGATGTGGTCCCTATCGGATATGGATCAAACGGATCAGCCGAGCTGAAAAACAATTTCACACTGATTTCACTCTCAATTGTCAGCGCTGCCCGTTGTGTGTCGGAGGAATTCTGATCACATTGACTCATGATGGGAAGATTGAATGCACTTTGAATAGTAAATAGAAACACATAAGGGTCTGGGGCCAAACTCAATCAAAATCACATTCTGGGTTTCTTTGACAAATGGCAATACATTTATTTGGCCTAAATGGCAACAACAGTTGTAGTTTCAGAGATACTTTTTGCTTTACCCATGATGATCCCTGATTACAGTCAATAATTACCTATTAAACTACATACAACTTTTTTGCCTGAATTCAAACATTTCAAGGTTATTTCAAGACATTTCTTTGCAATTTCGCTAATTTAGCTAATTTCCGGAAACTTAATTTGTTTCAAGACATTCATGTGAAACAATAACATTTATGTTTGCTGAAAATGGCAACATTATGGGAAATTATGTGAAATGTCTCAATGTCTCACATTTGTCAAGCTTGGCATTCTTTTTCAATGTATTAAGATAAAAATATGATGTGATGTAACAGAATGAAGTACCTGGAGTCAGTGACTGTGGTGGTTCTGAATTCCAGGGGTGAATTCCACTGGTCTGTATTGTCTTCTACGCTGCTAGCAGTGACAGAGAGAAGCAGTGATGAGTGGAGGGGAGGAACGGATGGATAGCGTGATGGGGAGGGAAAACAAGACAGAGAGGTCAAAATGGTGCTTCTCATACACTATTTACAATTCCAGTCCATTAAAAAAGCTTGTAACCCACTGAACTACTGAGGGGAACGAGGTGCATCTTAACATGAGGTACAACACAAAACAAGTGTGTGTGTGTGTGTGTGTGTGCGTGCGTGCGTGCGTGCGTGTGTGTGCATGCGCGTGTGTGTGTTCGTACCTTCTGTCAGTGATGATCACAGTTTTGGTGGTTACTGTCTCTGTGGGGCTGGTGGGCAGAGTGACACAACCCAGTTCAGACAGAGTTAGTATAATACATTACAAAGCATGTCTGAATATAATGTGTTTCTTATTAGTGGCAGCTCTGCACAGAAAGATAATTGTTTAGGAGCATTCTGTCATCTCCTTCTACCTCTGTGTGTCTTTAGCTGTCTTATCTGTCTGCTTCTCCTCCTCTCGCTCGGTGTTGAAGCTGGGAGGGAGACAATACATAGACACAATACTAATCAGTACGGAACATTCTGTTCTAATTCCAGCTGTGCGTAGATAAGACGTGGCTTTCTATTTCCAAGTATTATTCAGTCCCACCAGGAATGTCTTACTTTATGCTTTATTAATGATAAGCAGAGGTTAATTTAGAATGCTGCCGGTAAGGGGGTCTGATCTGGATCAAACATTGAAGTATGGGGTTTGTTAAAATTCGTACACCTTTAGGTGCTGGAGCTTAGTGGCTGGCCCCCCCCCAGCACCCCTTGTGATAAGTATTACTAACAGTAATAGGAGGATGGGGAGGTGAGACCTTCAAAAACCTGTCTCTCTCACCTGTGTTCCTCTGTGTTGATGGGGATGATATCATCAGCCAGCAGATTCAGGGTGTCACTGGTCTTTGCCACGTCTGAGAAACTGAGGAGACACAAACATAATAAAATGCACGAAGGGCGTTTGTTTGACCCTTCGTTCAATATCTAATTCTAGCAAAGGCAGCAACAGCTAGCAGGTAAGATATTGTTTTTTCACCGTAGAGGGGTTAGGTTAGTGTGGCCATTAAGGTTGTGGGCGGGAAAGCTTTTTTTCCTGTACCTGTCTGGTCCGCTAAGCAGTTCCTGACTCCAGCGACCTGGGCTGGGGGGAACCGGCTCCGCCACCTCCTCTGGACTATAAAGGAGGAGGGTTTCAAAAGAAAAAGACAGTTGAGGTAGAAGAGAGGGTTATTGTTAGTTCAACAGTGCCACCTTGTGACCACTTTGTGCATAAGGAGACGTCATCTTCATTGTTGATGATAGTATGTATTTATTGAACAATTAGCAGAACTGTAACCAACCCATCATTCAGAGCCAGAAGATCTTCAGTTGTTTCTACACAATTACTGATCTCTGGGGTTGATTCTCGTTCAACACTGCAGACAAAGAAGGAAAATATATCAATACATCTAGTCTGGCACACATGCACACACGCACACGCGCACACACACACATACACACACACACTATTACAGTATAAGACCCTCAATCTAATTTTGCAGAGGACCTCCTCTTATGATAGAGAGTTCTGAGGAAGTTCCAGAGTTTAGATTAAGGGATGTGGGTTATTTTGAAGTGAACACAATGGCAGTTACCCATAACCATACTATGACATGAATGAGGAAGTTTCTGGTTTCATACCCATCCGTGTGACCGTCCTCTGGGCATGGTTCTTCCTGTACCAGAATTGGCTCATCATCTTTAAACCTGGTGAAGAGATAGACTGTTAGCATTTAATGGTGTTTTGGTATTTAGCAATATGAGCAAATCTAGAATTATATGGCACTAGTGAAAAGAATGGATAGAGAGTTAATACAGTAACAGCATTGAAGTTTAAACCTTTCTTAGTTGCAATGTGTAATTCTAGACCTGATCGAAATTTGTACCTGTCTGGGACTAGTTCAGTAGGGTCAGACACGTCATTCTGTTCCTGAGTGTCCAACGGACTGTCAGAGAGATAGAGAAAATAAATTAATCAGACTTTCCGCACCGACTACAGCTGTATTCGATTTACCCGTTGTTTGCGTAGTTTCTCCTGCTAATACCTGGTTGAACTTGTGTCGAATGGAATGAGAGTGTCGAACAAGGCAGCGTGTGTGTCAACAGTAGAGCTGTGAAGATAGATGGAGGTCAAACACATGACATTCCATTACAGACATTCCAAGAATAAGAACAAACATAGCAATATAATCCACTTAAGATACCATCCGAAAGTAAATTCATGCTTTCTCCTTGTTTTGAATATGGTGAAATTCAAACATTGCAAAAAATCTTTAGGCAAACATAAGGTTGGTGCTTGGTTCCTTTGCACTGATTTGTCAGTTAAGTGACCTCACATACTATTATCACTACGCCAACAATATGGAGCAGCACTGATGTCTTGTAGATGTCTGTAGTAGTACTGAGTACTGTCTGACCTTGGAGATTTTGGAGATAACTGCGCTCCGAGGACTGTCCTCTCCACGTCCTCCATCACAAGAGACTGTGGGACACGTGACACTGGGACATCATCGGGTTCTGGGTCTCCATAGACCTCACCGACATACTCAGGGAGAGGAGTGGCCACCTTTGTACATCCGGGTTTCATGTGCTCAAAAGGGTCTTCTTTTGGAGAGACCAATGACGTGTCCTCTTTTGGGGGGAAGAGAAGGGGAGCTTCTTTTGCAGGCTCCGGGGCGCTGTTCACCTCTGCTGGAGCCACTGGCTCATCAACATCGACCGTCTTGACTCTGTTTTCCACTCTGTAGGGGAGAACATGTGTCACTTTTTACATTTGATGATTTTACTGCAAAATAAAAGTGTGTTTGTTTCAAATAATAGTTACTATATGTACCTCAGGCTGTTGTGTACCCATGGAAATTAAAACAAGTTATCTAATTATTATGGTTTTAGAACAATGACCCATCAAAAACCATTAGTCCTATGCCCCTTACTAGCTCCAACTTGCCCCAAGGCAGGGATGGAATGAACACGCAAGAAATGCCATTCTTCATGTCTGTTAACTCAAATGCAAATTCACTGCATTTTAAGGGAGTTGGTCCATGAAACTGATCTGCAAGTTTCTTCATGTAGCTGTCAAGTTCAAACTCCATGTTATCATCAAAAATCTGCTTTTGCTGACATTTTTTTCTGACATAACCTGTTCTGGGAACTTCTGCTTTACTTGTTTTGTTGATATACCTCTTCAGTGTCATTCGGTCTATCTTGCGGTCCTTTGCCACAGACCGAACAGACCTCCCTTCTGACACTTGCCTTGCTGCAAGGAAGCCGAGCCTCTATTTGTCTTTATTTTGTACTGCCTTGCCATCTTCTATTTTAATTAAGATACAAGACTGATAACTTTAGTAACATGATGAATTCACTTGGCATGACAAACAATATTTTTTGCTCTGGTTTGTTTACCACTCTCTCCATGGGCTTGACTCCAAAATGGATTGAGTAATGTGAACTATACTTGCTAAATTTGTGGTCACATGATTACTTTTGTTTATGGTAACTAGATACAGGGGGTGGCTCATTTTACTCACTGGCTTGACTTATCCTGTTCTCCCCTACATCCAAGAAACACATACAAAGAAAAGGAAGGAATCGTAACGGCACAAAAGGGCTTGCTGGCTTATGAGATTGCAAATACTGTAGATACACGGGACAAAGCAGCGAGGCTTACGGTATGTCTTTTGTGGGCTCCGGCTCGGTGCCAGGGGACAGGACAGGGATGGTGG
>OMKK01030300.1:10832-24866 GCA_900302305.1 Polymixia japonica | reverse complement strand
CTCACTAACACTGCAGTGACAAAGACACTCCACTGCTCCTCACCGAGCCTGCACTACAGCAAGACACACACACACACACACACACACACACACACACACACACACACACGACAGCCCACTTACAAAATACATAAGTGGTATATTAACAAAATAACATAACGGTATATTACTTTTGTACCTATGCACCTAGATAGAAGGAGCAATCTTAAGCAAGATAGATAGACAGACAGACAGACAGACAGACAGACAGACAAATAGACAGACAGATAGATAGATAGATAAATAGACAGCTAGAGGGAGAGGGAGAGCGATAGAAAGAAGGAGGTAGATGGAGGGAAGGAGAGTACCCACCTCTTTTAGGCTGATCTTGCAGTTATAAATGATATTGGAACCGTCTCTCTTGAAGTGGGTGTGTCCTTTGTCTCTAAGCACAAACGCTATGTCGGCAGGAATGTTCTCCGGGGTCTCGTCCCCCTCCTTTGGGAAGGTGATCTTGGTCCCTTCCTTCCAGCCCTTCTTGATGACGATGTTGAGGATCTTGTCTTCCGTTCTCATGCTTCTCCCGTCCGGGTTGAGCCTGCGGCGGGTGATCTTCATGCGCTTGGTGCAGCCGTGGAAGATCTCCTCCAGGGAGACCTTCAGCTCGTGGACCACTGGAGGGTCCTGATGCTTCCGGCTGGCCCCCAGGCGCTCCGACTGAACCCCTCTCCTCCTCCGGCCCTCCCCCGGGAAGCCGTTGTTCATCCCCCCGGGGAAGCCGAACTGTCGTCCAAAATGGGAGAAGGGGTCGTCTTCGTCCATGTCTGCGTCCTGCTCCATGTCGTTGCTGTGGAAACCGTTGGAGCGACTGTGGTTGCGGTTTGAGCCGAAAAACATGTCAAAGGGGTTGGAGCCACCGAAGAAGGAGGCGAAGGTGGCGTGGGGGTCGCCGTGGAAGGTGTAGTGGTACGTTGAGCTGCCCGGAGCACCAGAGGAACCGCTGCCTCCTGTCTTTAAGCCTGAGAGAGGGACAGAAGTGAGAACCCAAGTGAGAACGCGAGAACCTAAAACACACATACACACCCTCAAACACCCACCTGCCACCAACACGTATACATACTCAAACAGCAGACATGAGAGTCTTAGAAAGGTATGAGGTGTTTGGAAAGTGAGACAGAGTGTGGGTTACATGAGGGAGACAAATAGAGCCCATGTGGCCGAGAAAATTCCCACAGCATCACTGGTCTAACAAGGGCAGTGCTGCTGGAGAAACTGATAAGATTTTAGGCCACTCTTTCCAACACACACTACACCTACACAGACACATGCAAAAAGACACCCACATACAAACTACTGTTACTATTCATATCTCCACCATGGCTGAATTTTAGGCCAGTCTGTCTGATAACACCCACACATATACACACACTGCTAGCAGGTGTGAAGAGCTGAACGTTGAGGTGTACCGACTATATAAGGAGTTAGGTCTGCTAAGTGTTAGTGACAGTAATGATCACAATAGACTCTTAGAACAACACACAATCACACACACACACTCGCATAATATACACAAACACTCAATACACACTACACACACACACATACACACACACCCACACACACACACCCACACACACACACACACACACACCCACACACACACACACATACATACATATATACACAAACACACATGGAAAGGAGGATGGATAGCGTCATTACTTCAGTAATCTCAGAGGAGTGAGAGCCAACCAACGCTCATCCTCCATTGTCATATTAGAGGCTGAGTCAGTAACTGAGGTATTTCTATAACAACCTAATCCATCATAACTCCTATCTAACAAGGCTAAGAGAAGGCCATGGCTTGCTGGGCCTATAGTCTGTAACTGGTTTTACACACTAATCCTACTCATTACATGGATGCCCAGGCAGACAGATCAGACAGACAGACAGACAACAGACAAACACGTCAACAGTCAGGCAGATAGACAGAGAGACAGAAAGACACAATCAGGCCAGACATACAAACCCCCTCACCTTCCTCTCCCAGCTGGTCGTAGACGACTCTCTTTTTGGGGTCACTGAGGACCTCATAGGCCTCAGCGATCTCCTTGAACTTCTCCTCTGCATTGGCATCCTTGTTCTTGTCAGGGTGGAACCTCAGCGCCATGCGTCGGTACGCCTTCTTGATCTCCTCCTCATTGGAACCCTTGGCAATGCCCAGGGTCTTGTAGTAGTCCTTTCCCATAGTTACACACACGCACTGGACTGGGACCCCCTCTGACTCAGGCCACGCTCACTGGTGGGAGACAATACTATTGTAAGGGTCTTCAACTGACAGATACTCAACATTAAACGAGACTAATTACATGACTTAGCATAGCCTACTGGAGTAAGTGGTTACAGTAGTTGCAGGCCATGCACATACCAACAAAACACTCACAAGCACTGTCCTCCAGGACTTGACTGCTAGGTCTATTCTGTGAAATACTGGTATTATAATTGGACCCACCTAATGGGAATGCAATATGGTGGTTCTACTAACTGTTGCTATGGGGATGTAGTATGTTGCTATGCGAGTGTAGTAAAAGCGGTGAGTGGTGGAATTCCCTTCTTCATTTGCTCTGTCAAAAGGACTTCTTCCTGTGAGCTCAGTCTGTTACTAGACACTAAACTAGACACGTTTAAACCGTCCCCGATGTTCATTCCGTTATTATTTTTTTATGAACCGATTCTATGAAGGATTTGTACCCAATTGGGTAACGAGTGGTTAAGAAAGACGCGCTTGGATGGAACAGCCTCCACATGCGCTGGAATCAGAAACACGGTAATAAGACACCGACAGTGGATTGCTGTTGAATATGACACGGTGTGCGTCTATTGCTCAAGAGGGTGTACAGGAGGGCACACAGACAACTACAAATAATTGGTTAAAGCATACGACGATTGTAATAACATTATGTAGCCTATGCTGCCCGGACCGCTAAACAAAGACATACCGCCGCATAGCTTTATGTTCAGATATCCTGAAGCCCGGCCGCTTGAAACTTAACAGCACTAACAATAAGGAGGCAATGGCAATGTTTAAATACTGATGATGGCAAATCTTAAGATTTTTTCATGTTAGAAACTACCGATAGGCAGGTTCAATAGTCTACCCGAGGTTCAATTATAGAGCATGTAATAAGAAGACACACAATGCAAATAATATGAATAAAACCCTACCAGATTCGGCTATATATGAGGAATGTCAGATCAAAATGGTCCAGCTTCTGTTTCTTTCTGTCTCTGTCTACTAGTCCATAAACCTCATCTCACTGCCGCCCGGCGCTGGATCCTTATGAGCTGACGTCACGACGCCGGGACGGTCGCCTGTTCTGAAATAGTGGATGAGCGAATATTGTGGGGCGCTGACGTTTCAGTGGAAAACCCGTCCAATTATAACCGCAAAAGCCTAGACATCCACTAACAATTACTTAATATGTTGTGGGTTTTTTTAGTTGTGAAGCGTCATCAACAAAGCTTAAAAATGCGCGCATCTCTAAGAAACTCTTGTTTGATCTTGTAATCGATTATCAGATATCTGTAATGTAATTCGCTCTGAAGACAATTCGAAAATTCATAATAAGATGACTTACCGAGCCTTGTTGTGTCTGGTGGTCCTGACGATGTCTCACTGACCGGTGCTGTCTTGAGACACCCTCCTCAAGTTCGGGTTTTAAGTTATGGTTAATACACGTAAAACGGTCAATCGTGGATAAAATGAACTAATGAAATTTGACTCTTGAGAAGAAATGAATTTGTTTTGTGAACGGTTCAACCGAGGCGTAAGATTAAACAATCGTTAGTTTGCTCCGTCAGTCCTGGAAGACTATGTTGTTTTTTTCAATAGCTCAATCTTAAATGGTAATGGTGTGAGGTTATGGTTAACTCTGAAGAAAAACAAAGACATATTTGGAGAGGGAGGGAGAGAGAGAGCGCAAGACAGAGACATAGAGAGAGTTCAGAAGTTTTGATAGTTGACAGAATAGTCACTCCTACACGTGACAATAAGGCTGTCCCTAGCTGGTCTTCCAGGCAAGGTTGTGCTGGTATATTACATTGCTGAGTCATATGAAGAAAATCTTTTCAGAACCTAGTATGCACACACACACACACACACACAGACACGCACACAGTGTGGAAGGTCGACCATATGACCCTCCATCCATTATATTCACTGCTCTATGTTCAGTGAAGATGAAGGAGAGTGAGAGGCGGTTTCTTCTCTGTAATGCCTGCCAACCCTTCTAAAGATCACATTATATTATGTCACCAGTGGAGGTCTGAATCATATTGGTGACTGTTTCACTGTCAAGTGCATAGGATGGGCGGTGCACCCCAGGTACACTTAGCAGGACGACTGTGCCATTTCAGCTTTTCAGTCAACGAGAAAGAAAGAGAGAGAGACACAGAGAGACACAGAGAGAGAGAGAGTAGAGAGAGAGGCGGGTTCATTTGAGTCATCTCCCTCCTGTGTTGATGAAGAGGTGTGAGAACAGTGGGTGCCTCCACGGGGGGTCTGTCTGACACATACAGACACACATGCACACACACTCTCACGCACACCCGCGCAAACAATGCAACGGCGCAGTAGAAAAGTCACTGACGCACTCTATGGCATAGAGAATGGAGAGACATTCCTGTGTGGCCAGCTGAGCGTGTACTACTGGCAGCAGGGAGGAATTCAGGACCAGTGCAGCTGTCTTATCAGAACAACTGGTCAGCGTGACAGACCCAGGGCCCTCCACTCAGCTCAATATATGAAAGTGGGATGTAAAGTGGATTTTATTACTGTGGATATTGTGTCCATTTGTAAAAAGCAGAGATACAGACTATACAGTGATTTCTACCTATTTTTACCCTTATTACCATCAGAATTGTACTCATAATTGCATAACGAATGAGGCACTAGGTTCAGACAATATAGTTGTACAGCTGTAGTAGTACATCATGTACTATCTCTAGGCAGGATACAGTGACTGGTAACGCACAGAAGCCGATATTGTTCTGTAGGGGAGTTTGTGTGTTTTATGTCTGCGTCCTGATTGCCAGCAATGATTCAAAGACTGGGAGGTGATACATGTGCTGTGCTATGGTGACTGTGACCTGGAATGCCTTCGGAACAACTATTCTGACCCAATGTCGGTTACCATAACGACACAAGACTCCGCTAGACAGTGATGTGTCTGCTGAGAGCGTTCTGTCTCAGCAATTGGTTCTCCCTGCCAGTGTGTGTGTGTGTGTGTATGTTTGTGCGTGTGTTTGTGTGTGAATGTGCAAGCCAGGGCCCCCCCCTTCTAGTTCTGTTGAGAAGAAAAGGTCTAAAAAAGGTTAATGTTTCAAACTAAATTGTCATACTAATAACTGCTGCAGTGTACTCCACCACCTGAGCTGAGAGACAGGAGAACAGCAGGCTGACTGCATGGTAAAAGGCAACAGACAGGGGTTCACAGAGTACATATGGGGGCTGTTTGGAGTGTGAGGAGGAGGGAGAGATGAGTGTGTGTAAGCATCTCCCACCTCCCTATCTCTTCCAGTCTCAGAACATCCTGTCTTTTTCACCTCCTCTTTCAGTTCTACCTATTCTGTAACCATAGCGACCATTGAGCCACGTTTCTCTTCCAGACAGACACAGTGTGAGATGAGCACGCACGTGCATGGGCGCACAAACATACACAGTGTGAGATGAGGACACACGTGCACGTGCACGGGCGCACAGACATAGACACCTACAAACTCAAACAGAGTCTAATCAGTAGAACTCAGCCAAAGGTAACTTCCAAAATATCTTTAGCCTTCAGTCTTCTCTTATACACTTGGGCTCACATATATTCACGGACACGCAGAGCATTAGAAGATGAAAATGTCTATCAAATCATTGAGTAGCAGATAAAATGATCGCATTACATAAAGGGTTTCAACTCAAGCAAGCTTTTATTCCTGTTGGGTTGACAGCAGAACTACAGTATGCATAGAGAATGCAGGCTGCAGGCTAACTCTGTTGTGGAGACTGTAGTCAGGGCTGCTGATGTACACATGTTCACAGACACAGATAATATTAATGACCAGACATGTTATATTAACACATGGGGCTGTGTTTATCAGATTTCTTAGTGAGGCCATCTATAATTGCTTTCAAGATCATTTTGACCCTGTCATTTATTTAGATTTTCTAAACTGAAGCTAACAGGCAAAGCTGGTACTATACATTAAACACAACAATGTATAGTACCAGCATTATTGGTATTGTTAAATAAAAGCTCTAATATGGCCACCTAACTTGGCCAAGGATCCTAGATTAGACCTCTTCAATTATTCAAAGTAGTTTATTAAACTAGGAGTTGCATGCACCCCAAACTCTCAGATGTTTCATAAAAAACAGATGAGACACATTTACTTTTCCGTACTGAAGGGAATCATATCTGATCCTCTTCCCATCTCTCGTCTGTCCTGTACAGCCTGGCTGTGTGGACCGGCATTGTAGCTCCCATCGAAGCAGCCCTCAGAGACCCATTCCTGATTACTGACTCAGACAGAAATGCTTATGGCATTAACACAATCACCACATAACACAGGCAATAAGGGGGACTTCAGCCTGTACAGATGCTGTATTATTATTATTATCGTTGCAAGATAGCATAGGTTGACACAAATTGTGAATTGACAAGGTGATTGAAAATGTGGCAACAATCTTGGCTGTATAACTAAACATTTAATTAATATGAATATTCCCAAACAGCTGACACATAGATGGGTTGAACAAATCGGCCATTTTGTGTGTATCCCAATGCCAGATATGAACTGTACCTAGCTACAATAACATGACGTATCTATTGTTGTAGTCCTACCAAAGTGTGAGCTACTTGTATTAAACTACTTCAAAAGGAAGCTTTATAATGTGGCACTTATAAAATCAACCAGTGCATGTGCTTTTTCAGACTACAACAGCTGTTGTGCTTGACAGAAGCTGACAAAACAATAAAAACATATGTATTGAAGTAGCCGAGCAGACATAAATCACACCTCTTTGGCAGAACCAATAAAAGCACTTTTGGCCATACATAACATGTAATACTGGCAAACATTTTGCAACTAAACATGGTCATTTTATACAGGCATACATTGTGTTCAGCTATGCATTTAATATTTAGCCAGGCCTTTACTGGATTACTAATAAGCTTGTAGCTTGATGCTAGCACCTATGGCTGACGTCAGGAGTTCTATCAGACAACGGTTGGCCCCCTGGTTAGGTAGGTAGAACTGAACCTGCAGGCCTATTAGGTCTGTCCTCCATGACATGTTTTCTCAAGACGATTCATTAATCACCAATAAATATGTGCAATATAAGCTCAAATCCAGTACATGAGAACAGAAAGTGTTAAAATCCATTATTATCAATCAGTTATATAAAATAACAAGAAGGCATAAACATGAGAAGTAAAGTAAATGCAGGGAGAAATGTCAGAGACACAGCATTAGTTCCTAAGATTTCTTATTCTTCTGTCTGGTTTTGTACCTCAACAGAATGCAGCCAGCCAACAGTGTTCTCCAATGAAAACACGAGCATGCCTCGAGCATGAAGAGACAGGCGACTCTTGCTGAAATAGCTGTAAAGTGTCTGTTTATAGTGGTTGGCCATTTATCAAATCCAGATCCAGCATTGCTAACTGGAATCTTTGTGCTCCGGCAGCATATATTTTCTAACGGCAGAACAGATGTGGATTGTCACTCTATTTGCCGCAGAAGAGGAACGTCCTCCCAAGCCCCGGCATGGGTGTCAGGGTTTGATAGCTAACGGCGCTAGCAAACTGCTCAAGTATTAACGGATGATGTGAAGGTATCTGAGTTCAGGGTAAAGGAGGTTGGTTAGCAGAGCCAGCAGTCTTGGTCCGTCTTTCAGACAATGTCCTGGATAGCAGATGAACTGGACAGCCTTATTCAAAGAGTCCTCCAGTTCAGCATACTGCTTACTGCTGGGCATGGCCTCCAATATTCCTAATGCCTACAACCACAAAAGACATATAAGTTGTTATTAGAAGGTAATTACACAACAGTAAATACAAAATAACTGCGTGTGGCTTACTTGCTGTGCTTTGGTGGAGAACTGCATGTCACCGGTGGGCTGTAGACGAAGTTGAGTCTCGGAGGTCACCTGGATTGAAAGGAATGCTGCCAGACTACGCACCACCACCCTGAACCTAGACATGGTCACACATGAACAATTAGTGTGTCAACTGTGTTTATATTGATACACTGATTTCAGGTAAGGGTCTGTAGTCATCTATTGACCGTGTGTAGATTACCTTACCTATTAGAAACGGGTGACCTCTTTCCTAGACCGATAGCTCCAAGCAGTCCAGAGTTGAGTCTTTCCTCTCCCAGCTGAGAGAGCCTGGTTTGCAACCGCAAGAGACCCAGGACCACCCCTGGGAGCTCCCCCTGGCCTGCCTGGGGCTGCAACTGCTCCACTGACAAGTTCATGGCCTTGTGCCACCACAGGAAAAGCTTGGCTTCATCACCTGGACCACTGGACACACAAAACACACCCAAGCATGTTTAGAGACTATTGTTGCCTGCAGCTCAGAGAGCAGTACACACAACATGTGTGACCTCTCCAATATGGGTATCTAATTTATACTGACATGCAAAATGTGACATAATGGAACTGGTAGACACCAAAGATGTGAGTCATGTAAAAGACAACCAAGCCAGGGAAAAACTAGACTCAAGGAAAAACTAGACTCAGCTCAGTTGTGCAGCAGGCTTGATGCAACAGACCTGGGGAAGACCTGATTGGTCCATGTGTTGAGGAGAGCCAGTGTCCTCCTGTCATTGGCTGCTGTGTGTTCTGTGTTGAGGCGCTGCAGGATGAAGGCATAGAGCGTCAGGAAGCTACCTCCTGATTGGCTCTCTGACAGGAAGTCATCTACTGTGAGCTCAGGCACCTGCAGGGATGCCAGTACAGGACCCCAACCCACAGACTCCTCCTCCGCTGAATAGAGAGAAAGAGACCGAGACCAGGACAATGTAAGGAACAAAAAAGCAAGACTTAGCAAAAAAATAAAAAATAATAATAATAATTCACTCTGTATCTGATATTTGATATATTCTTATGAGACTATGCTAAACAGAGAAACTTAATGATCAATCTTTGAATTTGTAACATTTTTTAATTGGTCAGGTCAACCTAAATAAGATGGATATCCCAAATAACCCTTGCAACTGTTACTTTGGTTACCATGGTTGAAGTAAGCTGTGATGCAGGCCTCCGTGATGCGTGTCATGTGACGAACCGACGCCAGACAGTGGGAGCAAGCTGTCAAGACGGGCAGGATTGGAAAACCCCTCCCTTTCCTGTCCAGCCAGACGATGACATGAGCCGCGAGGGCTTCTCCTGTTGACACGCCCACGCCGTTCAGTAGGGCCAGCGCATCGCTGAACAGACTGCAGAACGCCATATGCCTCTGCTCTAAACCCGTCTCTGCAGAGACCGGGAGAGACCGGGGGAAGAGGGAGAGGCAGGGAGAAGAAAGACAGTTGACAAAGGAGAGGAGAACAAGTATGATTAGTATTGATTGATTACTGCACAGGCAACTTACCTGGTGGGTTGAACACAACGATGCTCTCCAGCAACGTCTCCAGCTGGACCTCCAGGCTGCTGAGGCTGATGCCGCCTCCCTGCTCCAGAGTCACCAAGGACTGCACGCACCAGCACACACACGCCCTGGCCTTCGACGTTTCCTCCTGACAAACAGAGGGGGGGGAGACGGAGAGATAATAACAGAGGGTAAGAAACCCGAGAGGGAAAGCGTCACGGTGTGTGTCGTTCTTCTAGGCCTTCAACCGAACAGAGGAAGGCTGGTCGGAAATCTGCTGGCTGACGTCTGACGCTCCGCAACTCGTGCTGCGTTGTCGTCAGCATTGTGTCAATTTGTTCTACCTGCTCCACGGAGCGTGTCGTTTTGGGAAGAAAAAGAACAAAAACAAGAGAGAGAGCGTTGTTTTGAGAGCGGAGAGGACATAGCCTCTACTGTGCCGTACCAATATGTATACATATAGCTTTGGTACTGATCGCATGTATATACTGGTCAAATATTGAGTGGCTGTAGTAAATGCCCAATTGGAAGTACATATTTATTGATTTATGACTTTCAAAATAATATATAGACCCTGTGCCTTTTATAAGTTTCCCTTTCATTTTATAATACTTTACATTTAATCAATACACCACAAAACAACCGATACCGACAATATTTGTCATTATAACACCGAGAATTGACCCTGGCTATTCTCTAGACACGGCCGTGGAACGCAATGCAACAGGAACGCAACGCGGATAGTGCAGCGGCTTTCATTGTTTACAAAGGAATTGTTCTCTCGACGGCCGACGCCAGATGGTGGCGGTGGAGCAGCCCATGTCAGAGAACCGTTCTGTCTCTCACCCTGTGTGGAGTCCCATGGGGACGGGGGTGGAGTCCCGCCGCACTGCGTAAGGATTTGAAGAGCAGCTGGGGGGCAGAGTCAGTGCTAAGCAGCAGGGAGGGAGGGTAGTGGGTCCCAACATATCCCAGAATGCCCTGGTAAGAGGAGAGGTCCAACTGGTACCAGGGCAGGGAAGAGGACTGGGCCAACAGACTGAGTAGAGGGGAGTCCTGAAGGTGGAAGAAGGGACAGAAAAAGAGAATAAATGGAGGGAGGGAAACGACTCTTGGGTCGCAATGGAAACAGACGACATGAAAACCAAGTAGACTTCAGACTTACCGGCTGGCTAAGGAGCTCCTCCTCTTTAGTGAGAAAAACTAGCATATATAGTAGATACACCAACATGGTGTGTGTGTCTTCCTGAGCACCACCACTAGGGAGCGCTGGATAGCTCAATGTGGTGGGGGTGGGCAGGGTGTGTAAGTGGTCGCTCAGGACACTGACCCAGTTGACCTCACACAGGATCTCCCCCAGGAACAGGAAGCAGCTCTTTGGGCTTCCTCTCTCCACCTGCACAGAACAGGGTTGTGAGGAGCGAGTGAACATAGACACAAACTCAAGCACAAAGAGACTATGATCAAATAAATCAAGAAAAACAAATAAAAAAAACAAATTCACCTTTGACTGAATGTGTTTGAATCCCACCCAATGCAAGACTATCACTTAGGCTGTATTAAGGTGAAAATGTTAATCCTGATTATTTTGCTAGATATTGTAACCTCAACCATAAATCATGATTATTAGTCTGATTTGATGTTATTGATGTTATTGAATTTTTTTGCATCTAAAACAACGTCATCAACATATTGACTATTTCTAAATGAAAATAAATGTTTTAAAATGGCCAATATTTTAAACTATTATTTACGGAGACTATATATTGATATATTGTTGCGATATATTGTTCAGACCTAGTTGCCACACAGCTCTTCTGCTATATCACCACCACCACGTCTCATATCACTATCAACTATAGCTATTATAACCTTCATTATGTAGCAATGCCGCAGCCAGTTAAGAGTGCTGTGGGCCATGACAGACAGCGGCTTGTTTAGGAACAGGTTGTTAAGGCTATAATTGTGCAGGTCAGGGTCGTGATACGAGTATAGAGACTAGAGACCGGTGCCAAGATACCGGCATCTTAAGTTAACAAGCTGTCCTGTGACTTGCACGTCTAGGTCAGCGTTCGGCGTTAGGAGGTCAGGAAGCAGAGTGCCTTACGTTGAAGAGCTGCTCCATGAGCTGCGTGTCAGGGTGCAGGTGCTTCCACGGCAGGCTGCGGAGGTGCGTGTGGTACAGGTACAGCAGGTACTCAGGGGTGCGGGCAGAGGTGCAGTTCTCACAGTACTGCATCATACACAGCCACAGGGCACCTCTCTGATTGGGGAGCAGACGATCTGTAACGGGTATGCGCGCACACACACACACACATGAATTCCTAATGTAAGCACACAAATTAAAGAACGGCGACACTTAAACGCTCGCTTGCATATGGATTCAGGGCACATAAGTTATTTATAATAACTGTTGGAACCCACCTCTGAATTTGTGATGTAGAGAGTCAGTTAGTTGGGAGTACAGGCCAACCAGGCCTCCTGCAGCGCTAGCATCCGTCTCCAGCCAGGGGTAACACCTGGGGTTACTGAGACAAAGAAAGATTATAAGAGTATAAGAGACTATTAAGCAGGAGACTCAGGGCTGTAGTCATTTTGTTTCGACTCTCGTTTTTAGTTCTTTCTTTGTAATGGAGAGCACTAAATCTTTCTCTTTCCTCATATATTTCATATATAACACAATCTTGTACACAATAATTACGCTCCCATAGTGTTTTACCAGTGATAAACACAGTGCAAGCGCTATAATTTTAATACCAAACAGTCTGGCCCTGACCACGAGTTTTTGACATGCTTTTCTAAAAACAATAACAGCAATGCTTACCTGGCATCGTCAGTGTCCAGGGGTAAGATCCAAGGCTTAAACAACTTCACAATCTTAGTGTGCAGGTCCTGCAGGGCTGGGAGAGTGTAGGGGGACACGCCATTTTCATTACGACAGATGACAACAAAGTATACGAAGGAAGGAATTGATTACAGTGCATGACCGATCCACGGCCGTCTCCAGATTCCTACCATCCGCATGATACCCCGGTGATAATGTAAGACATTTACCTTTCACTACTTTGCTGCTGCCTACCGGCTCTCTGGTGCAGCTGCTGAGCTGCGCGTTCATTAGGCAACCGACAAGATGGCCCCAGAAAGAAACAACGTCGCTGATGTAGGGCGTCCAGGCCGAGTAGAGGCCGAAGCTGCGGAGGTCCGTCTTATTGAGACGACTGCGCAGGAAGTAATCACTCAGCCAATCAACCGTCTCGTTCACCTGAGAGCGACCAATGAGACACGGTCACGGTCAGTATATGGGCGTGTGTCATGTATATGTGTGATTCGTGTTTAACGGAGACACACACAACGTTGACCCGTGTTACCTGCTGTAGAGAGAGATTGATGGGTGATCTGTAGGAGGAGGCCGGGGACCCTGTGGCAGGGCCAGGAGCGTCAGTAGTGCCAGTTGTTGGTTCGGCTCTGATCTTGGTGCTACGGGAGGGAGGTAAGCAGCCCAGCACTTGCAGAGTCACCTTCCAGCACTCTGGACTCAGTAACTGGTCTGAGGAGCCTGCGAAGGTAAGGAAAAACGCTTCGGTTTGTACTAGAACGACACGTGAAATACCTGAACCTTGTTAAGCCATATACGAACACACTGACATTAACATATGCCACTTACTCTGAGCACATACATTTATACTGTATATGATGGAACCAAACCCTAGACAGGACCACCACACTCAACACTGCTAAAACACTCAACAGACACACAAACACACACTTACTGGTCATAAGCAGGCGTAAACAGTCACTGTAGTGGTCAGGGAAGCGGTGGCGTAACAGCAGTGTCCAGTGCTTGGTGAACAGGTGAAAGGGAATGAGGAGTTCCGGCTCGGGCTCACAGCCACAGACACACAGAGCTCCGTGGACTAGCTCCAGCAGACGGGTTCTCTCAGAGAACACTGGGTGGGCTTCACTCAGCCACTGGGACACATCAAACTACAGAAGACAGAGAAGGAGCTCAAAATCAATATCACCAGAGAGCTTTGGGTTCATAGTATGTGTCGGGGTGGGGGGGGGTTTGTGTACGTCGCCAACCTTAGTGAGCAGCATGAATATGACATCAGCGCTGTCGGGGTGAAGTGATGTCACCACGTCCTGGTAGAGGAAGACGAGCTGGTCGGGCGCCGCGTTGGGGGTGAAGAAGGGCGAAATGAGGGGACAGAGGCGTCTCTGCTCTAGGATCGTCTTCAGGACACGGCCGCACTCCGCCGCGTTTCCCTGGATAAACACCTATGCACACGCAAGCGCGCACACACACACACACACACACACACACACACACACAGAAGTACACACACAAGCGTAAGACACTATCGAAGTTGACTTTCTCTCTCTGCTCAATTGTCTATAACTTTAATTGAATTATTAC
>OMKK01030295.1:9159-20394 GCA_900302305.1 Polymixia japonica | reverse complement strand
TAGCTATATTTAGATCCTCTATTTTTGGATCGAGAGCATTGCAGCAATATAATAAAAAGCATCAGCAAACAGTTCTCCAGGCTGTCTAGAGCAGCCCTGCTGTGCATGTAATTACTCTCTCTCTCTCTCTCTCTCTCTCTCTCTCTCTCTCTCTCTCTCTCTCTCTCTCTCTCTGTCTGTATCTTGCTGCCTTGCCACTGTATGCTATTTAATAAAACAGAAATTAATCTTGGAACAAACAAGAACACAACGTTCTCCCCCTTGATGTTTTAAAATCATTCAGCTTCATCACCATATATGTGAGCACTGGGAATTATACCTAAATCGCAGATGTGTTCTAAATCCCACATTGTCCACAGCAACCAGTTATAGTTCTGTTGGGATGTAACAACTGTAGAGTCACAGTAACTGTTACAGCCATGGTGTAAATACATTGTGATCTCAAGCATGCCCATTAACAATTATTTTGATTTCACTTATTTTCGGGGGGGGGGGGTTTCCTTTTAAGCTGAGTGCTTAACTGAAACTGTGTCTTAATAGTCATGCCTTCTTTTTCCAGATCACTCGATGATTTGGACAGTCAGAGTTACAGGTGAGACCTTATCCAGTCATGGTATTAAGTTGTTGTTTTTTTCTCTTGCTCATGTACCATGCTTTGCCTGTACTAGGCCTAGTGTGGCTATGGTATCGTATCAGTGCTGCTTGGTTTTGTAATAACACTGAGCAGGTTTGGGCTAGTCGGGGCTCTATGCGTTTTTTTTCCAAGGAGCACATGTGTTAAAAAAAAAAAATGTAGGAGCACACAAGGAAGTTTAGGAGCACAATGAAAAGTGTGTTAAGCATACAACATTACACAACGTCGTCATTATACGAGGCTTTTCACAAAGGCATTCGATGACTGTGTGTTTGTGTGAATCCTCAAGCTCAAACAACAAATAAGAGGCTCGATTTCGCGTCTCTCGGTCTCTCGGTCTCTCGCCTCAACAGCTACAGAGATGACGGATAACTCTCTTCCTCTTTTGTCTCGTACAAAAGCTGAGCTGTGATTGGGCGCATTGAATGCAGGGACGAGACGCGACGCGCGTCACACCCACTACAGAAAACGACGCAGCCCTCTCGGATGACTACAATAGGGTATTGATGTATTGTTGTATCGATGCATTGTTACTTAAATCCCGGTTTGCATCCGGTGCACGTCTAGTTTTTCAAGTTCACACACGTTTCTTTTTAGTCGCGCATGAAAAGCAAAACGGCGGCGCGCAGAGCCCTGGGGCCTGGTGCCAAACGTGTCAGGGTACCGACCTCACCTGCATATTACTTCTAGTGCACGTGCTGTACCAAACGTGCACAAAACAAACCATACTGAGTGTGGCGTAGTACACACACAGTGGAAACACATAGCAGTCGCTTGGCATATCCATTCAGTTAATTTAGGTTATTTCAAGAAGGAATTGGAGAGCAACAGCTATTGCTGCATCTATATGTGTAAACTCAACAGAGTAATTTCAGTTAATATTAGCCTTGCATGATATTTTAATCCTTTAAGAAACACCAGCATCCTACGGGAGTAATCAATTACTTTTAACCTTTTAGCTTCTGTGGAAGAATTTGACTGGACAAGTTCCGCTACACTTGATACAATAATGTTTATGTGTGTAAACAATGTATCTCTTTGTTTCTGCAGCTATCAACTACCGCATCAGCGTGTGTTGGGATTTTCTCAGGACCCTTATATCTCAGGCTGCACCTCAGGTACGCAGAGTCTAAGAACAGAGTGGTTTTCTAAAAAAACTCAAGTCAAGTCAGATTTATTTTTATAGCCTTTAATCAGTTACAAAGTCTCAAAGGGCTTCAGGATTAAAGCATTCATAGCAGTGAGAGAAATTATGTTCTTTTAGTACTTTTAAGTGTGTGATACAACTGTTATTAACAGCAGCGTGATAGCCTCTGGTCAAACTGGCCTTGTGGTTATAGACACTGTCCCGTAACCATAAGGTCACAGGTTTGATGCCAACAACAGTGTAAATTTACAGCCAGCTGTTATGTTATGGGGGGGTCATTGACATTAAAGGGATAGTTCAGTTTTGGGGGAATTTGGCCATTTTTCCTTCTCACCCAGGGTCAGACGAACTCATGGATGCCATTTTTATGTCTCTGCCTGAAGTCTGAAGGATGTAGCATCAAGTAGCAGCTCTTACCTTTGCTACTTGATCCCATAGACTTCCAGCAGTTGAGCTAAGCTAACCGTTGAGCTAAGTTAGCCCGTTCGCATTCCTAAGAATGAAAAATTGAACTAAAACTGAACTATCCCTTTAACTCCTACCTGTTCACTCATTGCAAGTTGCTCCAAATGTTGCAGAATCCCCAAAATGTGATTGTAAAATGTATATTTCCAATTACAATTGTTGCTTATTGTTTATTTTTATTACATGTGGAGCGCTATGTTTATTAACATAGCAGTTATTACTATTTATGCGTTTTTCCTCTTTGCTTTACACTATACTTAAAGTAAGTAAATTAAATAATATACTATAAATAAAGTGCACGTATCCTATCTCTTATCGTATAGTAAAATAACGAAAATCTGACTTGCGATTGGTCTTTGTGATGTGGTGATTTCTCCCCAGGTCTCCCAGATGTTGTTGTGGATGGGGTTCTCCAGGGCTTCTACCCCAGAGACATCCGGGTTAGCTTCACTGCTTGTACCAAATCCAGTCCCCCCAATCTGACTGAGCCTGGACCAAGCACTTCCTAGTAGAGCTTAAGTTAAAGACACAGTTTGTAAGTTTTATTTGTTGAAATATCTCTAAAATGTTGATAAATGAAAATTCATCATATAATATACTACTTATCCAAAGTGTCTTACAGTACCGCGAGCACTTAAATGTGTTTTACGGGTGAACATAGTGGAAAACAAAGCCATAAACTAGCTGTCGTTAGTGCTCCACGCATTGACCTATACAGTAGGATAACTCTGCCTGTCTCACTATGAAAATGTGTATGTATGTTATAGCATAATGCTATCTTTAGAGGAATGGAGGTAGTCATATATACAGTATGGCATTTAACGTATGCCATTTGGTGGACACTTTTATCCAAACCGCCAAAGACTACCATGAGCGCATGAATTTAAACATGGGTGGTCCCAGTGGGAATCCCTAACACTGATACTGGTGCCATGCTCCAGGACCTACAGTCATATCTATTGTAGCGACCAAGTTGGGTTGTCCACGGTAGATGTCCACCATAGTTGGTGCTACGAAAAGCTTACAAACTGTTCTTATCCACCAACACAGTAGGAAGATGGGGCAACAATATGCAGCCACAAACCAATGTGAACTGAGTCAAATACTGTTTTTTTATTCATTTTATTATTAACTTAATAGTTGTGAATTTAGTTTAAAATAGAGGGGTAGTATGGGAGTTTAGTAAATGAGTTGATAATCGAGGCACAGTGGTTGCTTTTAGAGATATTTTTATTGAAGTTTTCAATTAGTGACAGTTGCTGTGAGCAATATAACGTACAAACATTTCCAGGGATGATTCACAAAAAGAGATCATGAAATATAAGCATTAGGAAAGTGCTTGCAGGTTCTCAGATTCTCTTTCTAAAAACTCCAATATTCTAGTTTGTGTGAATATTGAGTACTACATCAAATAAAACCTGAGCTGCCTAATGCCAAATTCTGGTGCAGATGTTTAATGTTTCATAGAGTGTTGTGGTCATTTTCCTGTGTAACCAAATGTGTTTAGCATTGGCCTACAGAGGTACTTAACACTTTTTAATGGGTTTGTTATGATAAAATTGTAATAAAGGAAACCTGAAATGTCTTGTGTGAACCATCCATATCAACTTTGTTGTACACCTTTAAATCAACATTCTTGATTTAAAAACTTCAAGGTGGGAGAAATATTTTGAAGACAATAGTATCTACAGTCACTTCTCCAGACAAATCATAAAATTGAATGATTTTACCACATAAAACATTTTTTTTTAATTGAATTGAATTGAACTGAATTGAATCCTTAATTTATTGAATTGGTTAGTCAGGCAGGTTATGAATGAATTCCTGTTTACAATGACAGCCAAGCAAAAGGCCTCTTGAGAATTAAGAGGTCTGAGGGATTTTAGATATAACTTAAAGTTTAAACAACTTGTACAGAAACTGTTTTTAAGTAACATTTTACATGTTTTGAGTCTTGGCACAGAAATGATTAAGCTCCCTACAGCCTGAATTGTTTGCAATGAGCCCAAGGTAAAGGAGGGACTGCCTGTGCAATTCTTTTGGAACTAATTCTCATGTGGAGCTTTAGTCGGGGCAATCAGAAAAAATTAAACCAAGTTTGTATGATGACACATGGCCTGGGCTGACATTTGTGAGGAACACAAAGGCCTTTAAAAATGAGTGCGATATGGGTTAATTCAATTGCAGTTTTGGCTTAATGGCTCTCTATAAACGACCATGAGAAGAACATGTATGTACAACAGAATAAATTCAGACCTAGGTTTATTTTGCCCATGGATAAACGGCTACAACTCAGCTAAAGGAGGTCTCAATATTGCTTATCTATGTTGTCTGTAATCTATAACTTTCTAGCGTGTAATATTTCAAATGGCATAGCTCTCTTCTAGCCAACTTCTGTTTCATATTTCACAAAATGGGTATAGCATGTTGGCACTTATAGTTACAGGTGTAGACACCAGCGTGGCAACCTTTCTCAGCAGTCATCACACATCACTGCAGCCTGGGGCAAATAGTTTGCGAGTCGCGACAAGCACTTCAGTGTGAAACTCTTTCCCTCTTTTCACCTCCCTTGTGAGGTGAGAAATCCTGGGAACGAGGTTGGTGGAAATGTACCTTTGCCTGCGTGAGAAGAGAAAGGGCGGTGTTATACTCGTACTGGCTTTCATTGGTGTAGTATAATGATAATATAAAGGTTATTGTTTTCGCTTTTGGTGAGTGAAAATGTAAAACTCATGCTGAAATCGAACAAGGAAAGTGGCCGTGCAAATTAACAACCATAGGCTTTTAACGCGTTAAAAAACCTTGCAGATTTCCGACTCCCCGCCGAAGATATTAACATTTAAATATAAGGATTGCTCACAGCCTATTCACCATATGGAACCCGTTGTCCGCTAAGGCGGAACCAAAATGGTGGAGCTGTCTAAAATGTTCATGAATAAAATGTTAATCGTATAGCAGGATAGCCATAGATAACACATACCGTAAGTATTGTATGCAATAACATAATGAAAACGCATTACTGACACCGTACAGCACCTGGTACACATGTGCGATAAGGAACACATGCCAAACAAAGGTGTTTTTTGTATTATTATTTAAAGATGTAGCTTGGTCTCATACCGCGATCAGTAGCTTGGTAAGACCTAAAACCTAACGCTGTTTGGCAAGATCAAATACGCCCCGCACAGAAAAAAATATATTGGGCCGAATGTGAGACACTAGTTGACTCCAAGTTAAAAAAAAAAGAAGCGGTCTAGTGCTCTTAGCAGGATTTTAAGAGAATACGGAAGTATCCTGAAGTTGAGCCTCTCGCTTTGCACTAACAGTGTATTTCTGCCCATGCTTCGCTCTGCTTCGGGCGCATGCGCATGAAGAAGTAGGCGGAAGTCGCTGCTCTTCTCGGCTGATTCAAGGCAGGCTGTCTTTCCAATCATTGCTCCTTCAATGACTTGCTCCGACACGGACTTCCATAGCAACTTCTATCATCAGCACTGCTCAGCAAACGGCGTAAGGCTGTTCCTGCAAAATATTTGGAGGTAGGATCGCCTTTTTCATTTGCAAGCTTGGGCAGTGTAAATTCCGGTATGTCCCGCTTACTAACCATAGTTAACCTACCTAGCTAGTTAAATGCTTAGCTCTTTAAGACAAAGTAGCAAGCTTATAAAGTCCTTGCCGGCAATGCTCGCCACTAAATTAGATTGCTTGCTAAGCCGAATTGGCTAAAGCTACTACTGCCAGCGTACTTTCTTGAACTGCATCGTTGGCTAGCTAGCCACTCCTTGGGTTCCACGTTAGCTGTAACGTTATACTTATACTGTAGTTTATATCGTGGCCTGGCAAAATGCTCGATTCTGATTGGCTGGAGGCTGTCCATTAACGCCGTTTAACGTACTGTATAACTTGACACTGACTCAAGTGCCTGATCACCGTTCTAAATGAATGCGCTAACGACGTTGGACCCTGTAACCGTGGCAACAAGCCGAGCAGGTTAATTGTCATGTTGCATGTCTTAAAATGCTTTTGAAATCCACGACTGTATAGGATTTAAAATGCATGTATGAAACAACTATTTTTTTTTATTCAGTTTGGGAAAGTTACAACAAGTTAAAACTGGCAGCAGAACAGTTTTGTGTTTATACGTGTGGTATTTATTCAGTCTGGGAAATCCCACGAAGTCTAGAAAGCCTTGGTTCAAGTTGACTGGCTGACTAAAGCATCCCCGTTGCTAGGGCGTTACTAGGTTTATCCTATTAGCTGGAGTAGTAAAGTAACGTTTTCATTGCACAGTGATCTCATAGGATGTGACCGATTGTGTTCCAGGTATAAGTCAGACCCTTAGGTGTTTCCAGGAAATCAGAGATAGTGCGAGCAAACTGGTTTAACTCTAAGAGCGAATCGCCCCCAAAGCATGAATGCACACTCATCATGTGTTAATCTTTGGCAAGCTCCCATTGTATGAGCGGGATAATACCTTTCGAGATGTTGCTACGGTTTGAATGGATTCTTCCGCTTCGCGTCCGGTGGTTCTTGGCCTCCACGTCATCCATTACATCCAAGGCTATGATTATCCCTTAGATATACTGTACCATAAAGAGCACCGGTCTAACGTTCAGAGATGGGCAAAAATACATCAAAATGTATCTTGTTACAAAATACAAATACCCCCAAAACAAATGTATCAAATAAACTACAAAATACCAGTGCCAAAAAATCTATTTAATTAAGATACATGTATTTTGTATTTGCAAAATACAGAAAATACGCTTGCAAGAGCAGCACAACAAACAAAAAAATAAAATCCACAAACATTTGCATCTCTGATATCTGCAAATGAATGGCAAGATAACATGTAGTGTGAAACTAAAAGAATCTGCTCCACATTCCTGAACATTTGGACTAAACTAAACAAAATTCAAACTCTTGCCAAAATTCTATTGTCTAACATGAAAAGATCACTCAATGTTTTGCATTTCAAAATAAATTCTAACTGTTGACAAAATTCTGTCTGTTTAACATGATGAGTTTGCAACTAAATGTTATGTTTTCCAAAACGTAAGCAAAAACTAAAGACAGGAAACCAGGTAGGTAATCTAGACAGATCTGTGTGTCAATACTTCATTACTGTTTTAGTTTCTTTTCAGTACAACCAACTGACAAACTCTTGGTGGGCGAGGTGAACTGGGTACATATCATAAGTCACCCAGAGCTTCCTCAGGGAACGTGCACAATATGCAACCCGTACATGCAATGAAGATACAGACTTCGTATTTAATTCTATTAACTTGCTGGTTTTTGAAATGACCCAATATCAACTAAATAATACAGTTAAAAAGCTCTTTAGGGGAAATGTTAACTTGTTTATTACTTTATTATTAATTATTACTTATTTCAAATACAGAGAGATTGGACACAGTGACTTGCTGAGGGGATTTTCTGGGGAGAAGGGTACATGTTCTCATTTGGATATCACAACTTAAAAATGTTGTGGTTCTTCGCATTCATATCTACATTTTGTTTGATAGTAGACAGGAAACACCCGGCTGCTGTAACCACTTCCCAATCCGTTGTCTGTGTGGCAGCTCCAGATTTAACGTCTTGGTGACATCGAATATTTCCATCTTAGTTCTTCAGAAGTTGTTCATGTACACAAATACTGATGGAACTGTCCAAGGTCAGAGGAGCAACCATGCAGTATTCATTTCACTGCTCAGAATGACCCTGTGTTACTGTGCACATGACAATAAACACTTTGACTTGACTTGACTAGAGGCCAGCTTACTAGCTGCTAACCAAAATAAGTTGGTTGAAGTGTGCCAATGTGGCGATATGCTTAGTTGAGTCTGGTTGGATGTGAGAGAATTCAACTTTCATTTTCTCGTTGCAGGAGTGTGTGGGGCCATCATGTGGAGGAAGGCTTCAGCGGCTGCCTTGCTGGCTTTAGCTGTGGGCTACTTCTACCACACCAACCCTGACCTGCAAGAGCAGATTCTACAGTATGTGACGCTGCCAACCTTTCAGACGGCGCCCCAGAGCCAGAGCGACGGCCCCGGCTTTGAGCAGGTTATCTCTGCTGCCTGGGAAACCCTGATAACTATGCCTACCAGGCAATGGAGCAAAGTGGCTGTAGGGTAAGTTGGAGAGTGGGTTTTTACTTCTGGTTGGCCAGTGATATAAATAGATGCAGTCACTGTTGTTTGTTCCAAAAGCACAGCTTGAAGAGAGTTTTTGTCACTTCTTACATGTTCTCCCGGCTATTCTATTGTCGATTGTTCTTGCTCCATGGTTGGCTTCTTGGTTACTTGAGTTAAGAGCCTGTTGTCAGTTCTGCGTAAAGTAATGTTAAGCTCTAGTGTCAAGCCTGTGGTTTGCTTTGTGAATTAAAAGTGATGAATTAGTGTGAGAAGCAATCTCATCTCTGCTGGCTTGGTAACAGATTATACAGCTTATACAACCTGGCTTGCTTCCCAAACAAATTGACTCAGTATTTGAAAAAGGTGGCAGCTGAGGATTGGTTAGACATCAAGGACTGTCCACCTAGACAAAGACAAAACAATATGAGAATCATTGATCCAAATCAGTATAATCAGTATAATACTAAACAATATAGCTGTATGTTAGGTACCGTATGATAAGTAGTGCTAGCTTGATAAACGGTGCAACAGATATATGATTGTAGTGGAACTGTAGTGGAAATTAATATTTTCACGCTCAAATAAAAGTGGAAAAGATGAGTTGTTTCAACAATGTACCAATCATTTATTAAGCTTGTAATATGCGCATATGGTCCACTCCCTCATACAAAGTCAAGGAAAATGGAACCCCGATTAAAGAAAACATACTGGTTTTATAGTCATACAATAACAACTTGGGCTTTGCCTTGAGGGAAAGCTCTGGGAAAACATGTGTTCTAGGAAAGTTATGGCTGCCTCTATATTTTGTCTAAATATCCATGTGGTTATCTACCCAGAACAGGAACAGGCATAGAAGGCTACAACATATTCTGAATTTCTTCTCAACACAAATGAGTGGTTCCATTAGTTCATCACACATCCTAGAGTGAGATTGGATTTTTCTATTACATAACAGTCACTTTCAAAATCAAGCTGCCATCAGCCTCTCAAAGATAGTTATTGGTATCTGCATGAAACATTAGCATTTTTAGCATTACATTTGTTAGTTGTTACATTGATACTAATCTCTATAAACAGATATCTGCATATGAATGCAGAATCTGTACAGGACGGGACAACTCAACTTTGGCAGCGGAAGCATTCTGGTTTCCGTTTGTAGTCCGAGTAGTATTGACCAATCATGTTTGAGCAGGCTCAGAAACCATTGCCTATTTTTTTAATTCTAGCTTTTTATTCGCTTTTTAATTTAATTAAAAGTCTTGGCCTGGATATCTGTTATCCAGATATCTGCTGGCTACACCGGAACCCCCAAAATATTGGTCATTGCCCCCAGAGGCTAAAACGTCCTCAGACCGATTAGCTGATGGGTTCCGAGATTGCATTGATACTACCTTTTAGGGTAAAACAATAACATAAAACTAAGATTTGTTCACCGTGATGGCGAATTATGATAAGAAACTGTTGAATGGCCTGCATTATATTTTTACAATAATAGTCACCGTCTCATCTCTCTTCAAGGGTGAATGCGTGCGTTGATGTAGTGGTCTCAGGAGTAGGACTACTGCAGGCTTTGGCCGTGGATCCTGGGACAGGCCTGGATCATGAAGTGTTACACTCCAAAGAGGACCTGAAGGAAGCCTTCATACATTACATGGAACGGGGGGCGGCTGCTGAGCGTTTCTTTAGTGACAAGGAGGTGTTTCACAGGATAGCGCGTGCAGCCGCAGAGTACCCTGGTGCTAAGGTGAGGCTACGTTACTCACCAAGCTAGCATACATGTCTAGATTAACCGGTTGGTTTCAAAGATCTTGTTTCTGATCATTTAGCACATTTTCCCTCTCTTAGCTGTATGTTGGCGGGAACGCTGCCCTCATCGGTCAGAAGCTTGCCACCTACTCTGATCTAACGGTAGGTTATTTACCCCCATTGTAAACTCTGCAAATTGCTGAGAACCAATGAGCTGTCAAACAAACATGTTGTAAATTAATTCATTTGTATTAATCTATAGAAAAGTTACAGAGATGAAACAAAAAGAACATAAATCATAATCACAATATTGATTGCTACAATTTTCACATTACAAGAGTAGCAAGTTTCAGCAATACATCCAACTGAATACAATGGAGCATTTCACATACGGCAAAAACTTTGACCTTCATTTGCGCCGTTCACTAGTGCTGCTCCTTGGCGGACTGTCAATCTATCCACCTACTTTGAACCAAACTGGATAAGAAGTGGCTGGGTTATTGCGGTTACAGACAGAGAGACACACAGACCAAGGCGAAAACAATACTCTCGTTCATATGCTTGAGGGTGTAATTAAAGCAAAATTCCTATCACAATTGCAGAATGCTTTAAAATCAAAACGAAGAAAGCAATGCAATCTTTGCATATATTACATAGCCCTGCTGCAAAACAACACAGTTATGCAAATAAGTACCAAACTGGTAGAATAATAGATACCAATAATAGATAACAGCACCTTTTGTGCTGTGCTTATGGTTGACTGTTTTTTCCCTCAGGTTTTGCTATGTGGGCCAGTCGGTCCTAAACTTCATGAGATGCTGGATGAACAGATCGTGGTCCCGCCAGAATCCCTCCAGGAGACAGATGAATATCACCTCATCCTAGAGTATAAAGCAGGTACCTTTTACCACAGTACTCTCTTACATCTGTCATGGCCCTCGATTTTAAAAAGAACAATAGAGTCAGAGGGGACCGCACTATCCTCCAGGAGTCCTTCAAGGTCGTGTGCTCATTATTGTCCCACAAACCCCACTCGGCATCCTGGTTTCTACATTGTACAGTTGTACAGACATCTTTGTGGACAGACACACAGAAAAAAACCCACCCCGGAA
>OMKK01030285.1:48167-61633 GCA_900302305.1 Polymixia japonica | reverse complement strand
ACACACCAATGGAGGCAATAAAGTTCTCCTCGTTCAGACTCCGGGTATCAAAATGCCGGGCTCCTTTGCCCGTTGCGTGGTGCGGCAACTGCAGGTGGGGCACATGCAGAAGGCCTTGAGGTCTGGCGCTCTCCATACGACCAGAGGGACTCTCTTTACTCCCTGGGCTGCCAGCACTGTCTGTGGGACTTCGCTTTCGCTTTTCTGGGTCTACCAAGCCACCGAAGTACAGAGCCAAAGCAAAAAAAAGTTCATCAAAATTACAGAAAGAAAAATACAGGTAGTAGTAATGTAGTAGAAGTGGTAGAAGTCATTTTTGTAGAAGAGCAGAAGAAGGAGAAGCAAGTATGTAGAAGATTTAACAGAGAACAGGGAGAGTGGTGGAGAAAAGGGAAAACAGTCATAACTTAAGACTTAACTTAATAATTACAGCACATTAAGATGTGCAAAAAAAAAGGTCTGGTCAATTTCTAGGGAGCAAGCAGATGTGGTGTTTTGCTCATTGAACTTAAGTGCAAAGATCTGGAAAAGGGAGTTCGTGGCGCAGGTCCGCGGTGGTTATGTCATTTATTTCACCACAAGTTGGTTCAGGAATCACAAAATGAGCTGGCAAACGAAAGAGTTTTCCGTTTCACAAAAAAATCACGGAACCCCACATTCAATGTAAGAATAAGCTGCACTAAAGGAGACTTCCTGAGTATTACCTTTGGTTTGATAATGGGTGCGTGCTATTTCCAGTAAGCTGAAGACGCTGGCCATGCCTCCAAGTCCTGCGTTGGTGTAAGAGTGCTCCAGGCTGGAAACCGTACATTTCAAGATGTCCAACATGCCCTTGTACACCTTTCTGCTCACCTCCTGGTAAATAGAAATACGATTTAACAACAAAACACACAAACAAGGCTTGTGGTTGAATGAAGAAAAAAAAAAACCCTAATAAAGAATCTAAGTAAATAGACATGAGAATGTAACTTATATTCGTGTAATATTTTATGACCATTTTTTGTCATGCGATACATGAAACATTTGATATTCAGGCTGTTTTCAATTGTAAATACTGCAAAATGGGCTCAGAACATCTGCAAATTTTCAATAAATTATTAGCTACTTCACAACCAATATAAGACCTGCAAACTATATTTCCATATGATTTTGAATAATCATACAAAAATCAATAAATAAAACATCGGAGCATTCTCGTATTCGCCTAACCAGGTACAGTTGTTTATAATAATGTCTTGAAAGCATGCCCAGTGTAGCCTACAAAAGACCTATAAGCCATGTATTCATATGCACTACGTTTATGACCATAACCAATATTAATTTACTATGAATATAAAAATATAAAATAACAAGCAAATGAGTTTGTCTGGTCTGCATTTCATGGCTGCTTGATGGAGATTTAAATTGTCAAACTGTTGTATGTAGTTGCTGCTATTGAAATGCGTATAGGCTACTGTCTATGTTTCTAGCACAAATCCTAACTGTGTTGTGTTGCTTACGTAATGCATACACACTCGGACTTGACCGTACGCACGCTTTAGATACCAAGCATACAATGGTTATTACAGCCTAACGTGCACAAAGCACTACTACAACGATCCAACTTGTTACACTCAAGGAGCAATGCTTTGCCAAGCCTGGCGTGAGCTGCCACTTTCCGTGGAAACAGATATGCACAACAGTTTATAAGACCGCTGCTGTTTATGCCCATTTTGGGGTATAAATTGAGCCATTGTTAGGATTTCTTCATGAATGTTATTTTCCACAATATTATAGCTCAATATAATAAAGTGCAATATCAACAGGTTAGAATGTGGTCAATCTAATGAAGAATTAAGGAAAGTATTAGTTTTCAGTAACATGTTGGAACAAGGGCACTAATTAATTAAAAGCTTTTTTCCGCTCAAAACAGAACACATCAGTTATTTTTCTCAGGCACTGAACCTACACAACATTAGATGAATCAAATGAAGATAGCAGGGCTACCTTTTTGAACAATGATATTTCTGCCTTCTTGGTACACTACTTGACAACGACAACAAAAACAAAAAGGCATCTCACCACGTCACGAATGATCTCCTGTCTGGCGTCCTCCTCCGACTGGATGGCTCTGTTGAGCTTACTCAGGACAAAGACGCGCAGCTGTTCATTCTCCAGCAGACGACGCACCTTTTTCATATTGAGCCAGCCAACTCCCTGGCCCTCCAGAACACTCTGCACTACCTCCTTCAAGAACTGCTGGTTCTCACTGTGTCGTAAAACACATCTGTTTCAGCCATACTTCACGGCTTCAGATTCAAGCAACGCGTTAAGACACACGACAACAGTTTGAATGCTTGAACCCAACCAATTAACAACAAAATTATACATTAACGTGAAATGGTGTTTGAAACTGATGTGGGGAGTCACACGTTTAAAGGAATCAATTACCTTTTTTACATTTGATAGATCATACAATTCTTAAAAAATGAATTCTTTATGGCTTCAGTAAGAATGCTATCAATTGGATGAAATCCTATTTAAACGGTAGAAAGCAATCTATCTATGTTAATGTCTCCTTTTCTTCCCCACGTATAATTACCTGTGGCATCCCGCAAGGGAGCTGCCTTGGACCACTGCTGTTTATTATATATACAAATGATCTTCCCTTAGTGTTAGCCAACTCAAATGCACATATGTTTGCGGAAGATACAACCATCACTGCGGTAGCAGATTCATAAACTCAGTTGCATGAATATTTATCAAATGATTTTAAATGTGTCACCAAGTGGGTGGAAAACAATAAATTGGTATTAAATGTAAATAAAATGAAGTGTATGTACGCATGTATGTAATATGATATGTGTGTGTCAACAATTATGTGTTGTATTATTTATCAATTATTGTATACTTAAATGTTTTTAATGTGGACTCTTGGAAGATTAGCCAACGGGCTAAAAGAGATCCAAAAATCTTTTTTTACCTAGTGTTGTTGATGCGACCCTGAGGGGAGGGTGACTCTCTCTTCACTGTCGGACTGTGCTTGATAACTGAAGACTTCTGATCCACGAGAGCCCTGGGTGCACGTGCGCCTGCGGGAGTGTCAAAACAATGAAGTCTCTGGACGCACCGTACAAACAAAGATAATGAAACACAAATTGGATACTAGCTTACTAGACAGGAGAGCCCTAGGCAGTATCGCATTGGACACGCACACAACAGCACTATCTTACCAAGCATTGTAAACCAGAAAGGCTAATGGCACTAGCTACCAAATACTAAAGAGATTAATGATCATTACACTGTGAAAAGGGACACACACACACACACACACCGGAAAGGAATCTGCTGTTGCAGTGATACAAACTAATAGCGCTGTTAGGGTCTATCACTGAGACAATAGAGGTGAAGGACAGATCAAACGGGGACATCACACACACACAGGAGTCCAAATGGCGCTGCTGGTGGTGGCATCACACATTGGCAACGTACAGAGGTGAGGTCAGATTAAAGGTACTCTGCATAGCAACTGCACCAGTGATATCATGCACAAGAAAAAAATAAAATAAAATAAAAAATAAAAATTAATTAAAAAAAATAAATAAAAAAAGAGGTGAGAGGATGACAAGACAATGTAAGAATACACAAGCGTCTCTAGGCATCTCTAGGCATTCTTGGCTGAATCACCTAAATGCGAAGCCCAACAGCTGTGAATGGGCCACTTGTAGGGGTTGAGCCCATGATATTTAACTCGATAATCATCCAAGAGGCCCAAATATGTACATTTAGCCAAGTCAATTCTATCTGTGTCACTCATTCCACTAGAGCAAGGCAACTTGTCACCCAAGGCACCAAGTCCAACTTCTATGACCAAGTACAGCTGGGTAACAACTGTCAAACCAGCGGCGATCAACAGGCACTAGCATGCGTACTGCAGCCTACCCCACATGTACTGCAGAATGAGTAAAGCTCTAAAATTGACTTATCATCGCAGTAGGTTAAATGTATATTGTAGGTTCAGCAAGGGCAGGAACCGAGCACAACACTAGGTATGGGAAGCGTGCCTTTTTAGACCCGACACCGTTTTTTTTTTTTTTGTTTTTTTTTTAAATCACTCCCAGAGAGGAAATAAGTGTGTCGAGAGTGGAATAACACAACCTTTCTTGAGATAGGAAGAAAATCCTGAAGGCTAAACAAAATGAAGCATTAGCACTGAATCTGCGGTCTGTAAGCCTTGCGCTCCAATGGGTAGTAGAGGTGACACCACAGAGACAGCCCAGTGTAACCCCATTCCAGTAAGTGTCATGATCAAATATTGCACCCTGCAGGACTTCAATCCGGGGGAACTTCCTGATGAAGTCCCGCCCCCCAGCACTGGGAAAGGTGGAGGAGGAACGCCCCCTTGCAGTAACAAAAGGGGGGGGGCTCTCCTTAGCTGACAGAAGCGTGAATTATGTTTACTGTGGGTTTTATGCAACAGATGGAAGGCTTTTCTTTGTTTATTAGTATTGCCTGACATTTCACGGGGGGCAATTTACAACGGCAGCATTTTTCTCTACACACGCAGAATGTATCAGCAGGTTTCTGTTTGGATGTGATGAGACAGACAGTTTTAGTTTCTTTTTCAGTTTTCTTTTTTTTTTTAACTTATTCTTATTAACAGTGTTCTCTGTTAAGTCAAGCAGACTGTAATACATGTATCTGAGGCTCTTTTAGAGTGTAAAAAAAAGTTATTTGACGGGCAGAAAGTGAAAGCACCCTTTGGGTTTTGTCTGCCATCACGTTCCTATAAATCTGAGGCTATACTTGGTATTTCCCAGGTGGTTTCTGACTGGGGCCGTGATGAATGTGTTGAGGGGGTAAGCCTAGGGATCTTAGGCAGGTGACCGGGGTTTGATTCATAGGGTGGCTAGGAAGATCCCAGAGGTTTTAAAGTGCAAAATCTATCTTATTTTACATTAAAAAAAGGACTGAGCTCTTGGTGCAGTCCGTGCTTCGACATCACTTACAAGGGCTTGGAGGCGGGAGAACTAGGCTGAGTCAGGCCGTACGAACGGCGTGCGTCATCGTCAGGGAGGTGACATCCTTGCTGAGTGTGCACGTCTAGTTCTGCTAATGTTAGCATGACTTTTTGGCAAGAATGTTTGTTGGCAGGCATAGCTTAATATCCCATAAACCCCTAAAACAAGAGCCATGTTATAAATCCATTATTAGGACACCACAACTCATTTGCACACTACAGCAACGGAGCAGGCTCAGTCAGCTACGACGTACGTGAAGGCACACTTCAAATACCTATTGCGTTAGAGAGCTTTCTTATAGGGAACTTACAACAAGTACTTACTTTAATGATGTATTATGTCTTGTATTGTTCACAGAGGATATACAGCCCCCGATATATCATCACTTGTAATTAAGCCAATTCAACGCAGTTCTATTTGTATGATAAAGCCAACAACTAGCCTGATGTATCTGCAATCAGTGGCAGCCAGAGGTATTAAAGAAAAGCACTTGTCTTCGCTTCACTGTTTGTCCTATCATTTAAAAAATGTAGTATTAAAACAACGTACTAAAAAAATAAATAAAAAAAAAAGTAGCTATTTAAGTGAGCATTTGATGTCCTGCCTGTCAACTCAAACGCGATCGCGGCTGCAGCGCGGGCCCAACCCCATGTGTTAACGGCAGATGGTTACAGTGAAAGGGAAACGATAACGTTAGTCACAGGGGGCAACAGTCACTATGATAGACGATGGTGAAAGACAAAGACTCATCCTCCAATGACGCGTGTCGGGCGAGTGAGATGGCGAGAGAGAGAGAAAGTAGAATGCTGGGAGATGTAGTTGACTGGCTTGGAGAAGCATGCAGCTCACGCAGTAAAAAGGGGGGAACCCACCTTCTCCGCTCCCCGGGCCGGCCTCTGTAATTATCTCCATTAGAGAATTTAGCCCAAATACTGCACACAAAACCCAGAATTAGTGCCGCGGGAAAGAGGGACAGAGAGAGATGGGACACCGGACCCAGACACAACCGGTCTGAACATCAGCCCGTTAACACAAAAGACATGCACACACTCAACATGGCGTCAAAGAGAGAGAGAGAGAAAAAAAAAATACGAAAACATGTAAAACAAGAGCAACGAAGAAAGTGGAGGACAGAGAGAGAGAGAGAGAGAGAGAGAGAGAGAGAGACAGAGAGAGAGAGAGTATGTATTGATGAGGCCTTCAGTCTAAAATTCTTTAATAAAAAAAACAGAATACTGTGCTTTTGTTGTTGGCACCAACATATGTCTGAGCTTCGTGTAGCTAGTTCTTGAGTGACATATCAATAAATAGCCTGGGATATTTGAATAAAACCGAATAGAGCTGGGATCAATACGTTGTCTGCTAGAAAGTGTAGCTCCAGCAGGCCGGTTGTAGACTGAAAATGTAAGTCTATGGACAAGAAAGTTGGACTCGTTTCTTTGGAAATACTGCATAGGCTAATTCTAGCCCCGGGCAGACAAGAATATAATGAATGCAATTATGATTCACGATCACAACAGGGCATAGGGAAACCTGCGGTCTTCAAAGTGCCGGCGCAATATGACTGCCTGCATAGTAAGGTATGTATGTACATAGTAAGGGTAGTAAACACTTAACGATGGAGAGCCACTAAACAAGCAAACAAGGTTAAACACACGTTAGAATAGGGAGGCAGGTGGGACATCAATTCCATTCACCAAGGACAAATCTTTACGGGAACATCGCTCAACGAAATATACGTTCCTGCATCACAAAAATATTTGGTACTTCACAAAATGAGTTCCAATTATTTCTCCTAATTAAGTGAATGCAATTAAAAGGAGTTGAGCACCCCGAAGACACCCCATTCCATGAAGATGCCACACCAATAACAGTTTGTATGTCACAATTAAGAAATCGGATGATTATAAATGTGTGCATCGTAGCGCATCAAAAAGACTCCAACCAATCACACATAGAGGGATGGCAAAGGAACAGAAGGGAGGGCATGGATAGAAAATACAAGCTATCTTCTATCCTAGTTCTAGGCTAAGAAAAAACAGGGTTTAAGATAGTCTAGTTGTAGGGGGGGGGTCAAACAAACTAGCACACCATACATAACATACCCGGGCTGTCGGGGTCATCTGAACAACAAAGACAAAACACATCAACATCAAAGGAACAGAACATATTTTATGGCATCTATTCCACATGGAGTGTAGCTATTGAGTTAACGTTGCCATGCTTCACCTTTAATTCCTCTCAAGGTGTCCCCATAACATTCACATGTGAACATTAGTTAAAGTGAAAATCTATGGTAAACAGAATTCACGTTACTCCTGTAATCTTCAACCTAAAAAATAAAAAATAAAAATGTCTGAGATAGGAAGCAGAGCATCGAGATACTAGTCCTTGATGTCATCAAGGAATAAAACCTGGGGCAGTTAATGAATTGGAGAGTTTGTGGACTTTTTTGGCTTTTAGTTTCAAACGGAGACAATAAATTAAGAAGCCCCAAGAGTTGTCTCATAAAAAGTGTTTTGGCTCCCATGTGTCTAGAATTGAGTGATCTTCACAAATCAAAGCTGAATTGTACAAGATCATACGAATAACATACGTGACATGTTTTCAAGATCATACTAACAACATGTTACCTCCGTTTTCAATATCATAGTAATAATATATGTGACATGTTTTCAAGATCATAGTAATAACATATGTGATGTCTGTTTTCCAGTGGATTCTCCCTTTAAGACTCAGTACTTGAGAGAAAAACCTAACTGATATTTCCTCAATATCCTCCTTGAAAATAGTGCCATATTAATTTGGCGATCCGTAGGGAAGAGATCCAGGCTATAAAGAAACAGTTCTACAAACCTGCTTGCTCCATTTCTTCCTCTACGTCAAAATTAAAATATTCTTTTGTGGTATAGAAAACAAATATTTGAGAAAAAATAAAAAGGTAGGAAAGGAAAGAAAGTAAAGACATTCAATGAGAATGCTTAAATTGTTCAAATTAAAAGTTAAAAATTCAACCGAAAAAAACAGGGTTGTACCGTTTAGTGGATGAGGAACATTGTCTTGTCAAACGTTTAAGTATGGTACAACTTATACTGCAGATAATGTGGGCCATAACCATTCTGACGCCTCTGTTAATCCTCAGTCTCATAAATATTAAAAGATCCATTATTAGACAATTCAAATATAATCTTATTCAATTCTAATTTAAAATTCCTAAAGAAAGTAAGATCTCTGAATGGATATAGTTGGCGGCAGCCACAGAGTTAAACATAAAAAAACAAAAACAAGAGAGGATGAGGTGAGCAGGTCAGAAAACTAGAAAGACATTTTGAGTACATTGACAATGTATTCCTATATTCTACTGTAATCCCTTCACTTGGTCAACTATCACTTCCAACCATGAAATCTTCCAAACTATACTTTGTTATATCAATCTCTGTCCCGACTGTTCCGGTATGGGTTCACAAAGAAAAGGAGTGACGTGTGTGGGCGTACGTTAAGAGTGGACATACATTAAAAGACAGTCACAACGTGGGAAAATTGGCTGTGTTATTGTACCTTTCAGGCTGGGGAATGGTGTGTTTTTCTCCCTGGCTGCCTTGTTGGGAATAGCTAGATTAGACAAACTGAAACTGGTTCCATGGTTCTTGTAAAGGTTACCTGTAGTAAAAGTGAGAGCAGAGGACAGTTAATAATTAAAATAATGAATGGAATTATACTACTAATAATTAATACTTAATAATAACTTATACTAATACTAAGCATTCAGCTGAAATGTACTCACTGGCAAAGGACATAAGCCCTCCGAATCCATCGTTGCTGTTGTTGGAGATGGTGGAGTTAGGCGAGCTGTTGTGGGAGTCTCCCTCTCCGTCGGACTCCCCAGGGAGCCTCAGGCTACTGGGCCGTAAGGGACGCTGTGGCCTGAAAAGATAACCAAAAGGCATTAGTGGTGCCTGAAAGACAAAAAAAACCATATGCATAACATACGGGGGAAACTCTTAAACATCAACAGGACGTCATGTCACACCACCACCAAAGATCCAACACCACCATGGAATGGACGACGACATATTGACATGCGGTATAAACTGGCAGCAACTTCTGATCAGGGTTTTGACATAGAACATTTCATGGTTGGTCAGAAAGCTCATTTGAATGATGACGAAACATTCATTCAAGTGATGAACAAGTTTAACACACTTGTTGCCATTGAGATTCTGGTTGAATCGAGGGGTGTACGACTCCACTTGCTCTTCTGCTTCAGGGTCATCCTCAGAGGGGAAGCCATATTGGGGCTCAAAGTATGGGTTGTCATACTCTTGCTTTTTGTTGGCCTGATCCACAGGGGCTGTGTCTGCTGTGGACCTGGGGAATGGCTGATTGCCCAGTCCAGGGACAGGATTCTGTAAGGCTGCACTTGCTGATGCCTCCATTTCAACTGGTTCCACCTGTTCCTGGAAGTTAAACCAAAGAGATGTTAGTTGATACTTTGTATTCATATCTGGTACTGCAAATATTACTATAAATGTGGACTCATAAAGGGTTCTTGTCAGCCTAATATTAGTATCGGCATTCTTACGTAAGATGTAGTAAGTACTCGTAAGATTCTTTACGGGTACTAGCAATTACAACAAAAAAAAACGTACATTTGCGAATTAATTCCAATAACTAATTGTAAAGGTCACACACATGATTGACCCCCTGGATTATAGTGCTAGGACTGGAGCTTGCAGTTGTGCTGGAGCTTGAGCGGAGAGGTTGTCCATCTGAGGACTCAGCGGGTCCGTCTCCACCGGGAGGACACTCCGAATCATGACCTTCCCTGAAGTCCTGGAAGTCCTGAAACGCGACTTCACTTGCGTCCCCTAGTGCAGCATGGGTAGGTGGGTCCAAGCCTAACACGTCGATGGTAGATCGAATATACAAGAAATTAGATTGTGGTCTCCATACGTTTAATAAAGCATGAAAACATATACTGCACTATACTATACTACTACTATATATGTATGTATGTAAAACAATTAATTAGTTAGAATATTCAATGGTTTGCAAGTGGCTTCATGTTGTGTATGTTATAGTGTACACTTCTTATGCACTTTTGTATCTTCTGTGAACTGTGAAGTGTATTTTGTCTACAGCTGTCTGGGTACAAGACAGATTTCTCCTTTGGGAGACAAAGTAAACCTCAACTACAATATCCATCAATGACAACAACAAGAGATAGATGGATGGTCATTCTGTTTTATAATGGGGTTTTTTTTCTCTCTATTCTATCTTACTGGGGATCTCCAGCAGCACTGCGTACTGTACAACTTACTTGGCGTGTCTCCCTGGATGTCACCTTGGATCATCTCACTCACAAGGTCACCAAGCGAGGAATACGATGAACTGGAGTCATCGTACGCCTCGCTGTCGCTGCCACTGTGACAAATGAAGTTTCTTATTAACCTAAAGATCAAAAGGCTGACACTCGTACTGAAACTAAATAAACCACACCGCTTCAAACTTAATCCAACAGCACTGAGACTGAATTGATTTGTTCGTGAAAACTAAGGTCATTCTGACACAGATTCATAGGGCATGAGCGGGATTACTTAAGAATACGCTGTTCTTTCTTACCTGTCTGTGGGGTCAGAGTCATTGCCTTCGTCCTCTAAGGGACCGGCCATTGCTTCAACCAGCTGGGAGCTTCCGTCGTAAACGCGATAGAACACTGGCTGCAACTGGTGAGCGTACCACTTGGGCTTGTCTCCGATCAGGGAAGGGTCGTAGACGTCTGCAAAGTAAAGTGTGCAGACACATGGCAACAGATATGTTGGAAACTGGCATAGCACCGCTAATGTCCTCAGGCCGACTGTAACGTTAACTCCGATAAACACGCTGATAGTTGTTATGTTAGCGTAGAGTCTTACTGTTATGTATCCTCTGAAATGCAAGGTTGGTGGGATTGAGAGCCCACTCTCCGTAAAACTCCACTGCCTGAGTGTGAGAGAGTTTGTCGGCAAATCCGGAGCGTCGGGGTCGAGACGCAAGAAACGATGTCGCCTGGAAGGCCACTACAGGCCGGGGGAAGAGGCGCAAGGTCCGAGTGTGCATCTGGAATCCCTGGAGAACATTTGGAGAGTTGAAGAACCTCACCATGGCAACCCTGTAAGACAAAGGATTTGTTAACATTTTGAATTAATATGTCTTTTGCCATTTTTGTTCATTTGGAATCGGACAGGTTGGGCTAAAAAATATTTCATTTTGTTCTCTGTTTTTTCTCTTGCTCTCTGTTTTTGCTGAACTTTGTTTTTGGCTCCCAACTACATCTCTGACCTCTTGACACCTTACAGTCTTATGAGGCCTGTTAGATCTTCAGACGGAGCCCTGCTGGCTGTTCCAGTGTGTCTAGACTGAAAACAAAGGGTGATAATGCCTTCTCTGTGTCGGCCTCCAGACTCTGGAACAACCTTCCTCTTGATATGAGAGCTGTTGGCTCACTGCCTTCCTTTAAATCTGGCCTCAAGACACATTTTTACTGACTTGCTTTTACAAATGTCTAGATGGATGTTTTGGTTATATTTATTTATTTTTAATCCTTAAACCTCTGTTATTGCCTAGATCCATGTTGTCCTATTTGAATCCTGCTGAGTTCCATTTTAATCCGTCACTTTTACTGTTGTATTTTACCTGCTGTTTTGTACAGCACTTTGTGCCATGTGCTTGATAAGTGCTATATAAGTTATTAAAGTTATTATTAAAAAAAACATCAAGGCTTGCCTCGTGGCAACATCCACAGAATCCACGTCGTTGCCATAGATAAGGGGGTTGAATTCCGTGGAGGACGGTGAAGCTTTATCTCGTCCAGGGGGGAGAAGGGGCATCTCCTGGCCTTCCTGGAACTTCTCCAGGTTCAGAATGGGCTGGGTGTTCAAACTCATACTGGCCAAGGCCTAGGCGGGGTGAAAGTGACACAGCTGTAACACAGGGCAGTGGTGCTGGAGAGAGGGGGTACAGAGCCACGATGAATCACTCCCACTATTGGCATCAACATCACTAACAGCCCTAATGTGATCATTTATTGATCATCTTGATGGAATTCTGATTTTGCTTGTTCCTCTCTAGAGAGGTCAAAGTGCAGCGGCCCTGGAGCTGGTAGGGATTCAGCATCTTGCTCAAGAATACTTCAGTAGGGCGGATGCTTACCGGCCCAGGGGTTTGACAAAGAGGACCGTCTGGTTGAAGAGCGGTCTTAACCACTAAGCCGTTTTGGCGCCCAAGAGAGTCCAACAGATGGGCGTTGTGAAGTGTGAAATGATAAATAATTGATTAGCTTCTCCGTCTCTGGACAACTGATTAGCATCCCGTTAAACACCAGCGGAGGTCTAGCCGAAATTTTCCCTGCACTTCGATTACGTATAATAGCTTAATAGCTTAAGTATCAGTTCTGTGCATGTTGACGCCTGACGTGGGAGTGTCACCTTGGAGAGGAGAGGGAGCAGAAGGGAAGTCACTTTAAATGGTTTGCTTTAAGGGAACTGCTGCAGACTTTCGGTCAATGTTGAGCTTAGCATGATGGAACATTTAGTTTTCGGATCTGGATGAGTACAACTTTGTCAAAAAAGGGATTAGCTTCATCATATCTTGTTTTGCTTACAAGAACACTCACTGATGCCAAGATAGATGCACGCACATTCAGTCATGCTCAAGCCAGAGCTAAGCAGTGTCAAAATTGGTATTCTGTGCCGAGGTTATGCAGTTTGTTTCAGTCTTGGGAATAGAGAAATAATGTAGTAGTGACAAGCAAAACAACATGATAGAGAGTAGATATATATATATCCGTGCAGGGGCATTACACATTCCACAGGAGGAGAGATGAGGAAACCTTATTGTCAGAGGAGAAGATCTGCTTTTGGGTGATCACGGTCAATCTAACCAGACACTAGGAAGGGGGATAAGAGAGATGCGAGGGAAAAAAATCACATGAAAGCCTGGGATGATCACTTCATGACTGAGGCCGAACAACACGTGACTGAAGGGTCAAGGGTCAAGACCATGACCCTTTCTCTCTCTTTTCGTTTTCTCCTTTCCACAGTACTTCCCTATTCCAATCTGGGGTTGTTGTTTTTTTTGCAGCAGGAAATAAAGAATATATTTTGGCGCCATCTTAATGGCGATGACATTGCATCATCGTGAAATGAGTTATTCATCTGTGCAAAGAGGGAAAATTGCTCATAGATACACAGATGCATAAATTTATCTTGAGTGAGATAAATTTGACTAGAAAAGGCCAGCAAAGATGTCTGGCTTTGTCATCATTTCCACTCCGCTAGGATTCATTGAAGAGAGGAGACAAGAAAAGTTTTTTGTTGTTTGTTTTGAAAACTGGTGGATGGCCAATAGAGCAAGAGGGAGGTTGAGAGAGAGAGAGGTTGAGAGAGAGAGAGAGAGAGAGAGAGAGAGAGAGAGAGAGAGAGAACA
>OMKK01030285.1:29653-42411 GCA_900302305.1 Polymixia japonica | reverse complement strand
TGAAGAAGGCAATATAGTCTATCAGATTGCCCATTTCTAATTATACACTAAGTGTTAATAAAGCTTAGTACATTTACACTCAGTTCCAGTTCCATGAATACTGCTCCAAATTCAAGCAGTTTCAAGGACTTTAGTCACCTGTACACATCATATATGTATTGTCAATATTTGAGGTATACAATGTCAATACAATCACACATATTAAAATGTTCATGCCTTGCTAGTAGTGCCCAACAACCCATGCACTTTATTTTACTGTGTACTGAAGCTGAAGGTTGAAGGTACAAGCGTTTACATCTTGTCTTTTGAAAGAGTACTAATACTTTTTCTTTATGAACTTAACCTTCACATATGGACTACTCGCACTAGTTTTAAAATGATGGTTAAATGTGAAATATTGGTTACAATATCTGCACTGTCTGTAGCCCTAACATTAAACTACAGAAGCACAACTAGCTTTTCCGTCAACAACTGAAATTGGCGAACATGCACGCCGTCATGCGTCTCACCTCTGGGTGGCGCGGGGGAGTCCAGCACGCTGAGTCAACCTTTGACTGCAGCAGTCCACCAGCCTCTTGAGAATATACAGGCACTCCCTGAAGGTGGAGAAGAAGGGGTAGTGGCTGAGTATGCACAGCGAGGTCAACGTGCTATTGCGGTTCCTGTTCGCCGTCTTAGCGGCGCTCCGTCTGTGCCGCGGGGACCTGCCAGTACTCGGCTCGCCGACGGGCAGTCCGGCCTCTGTCGCGGAGGCAGGTGGGCCCGTCGGGTCGGCATTGGTGGCCGGCGCCAACGTCGAGGAGGGCGGGCCTCCGCCGTTGCCATCGGAGCCCTCGCTGGCGGTGTCCGTTCCCTGCGCCGCCGCGTCTTGGTGGGCGCCCTTGTCGCTCCCGCGACTACGGTGGTGCCCTCGCTGAAAAGAACGGTAGAAGTTGACACAGATTCCGTAGCGGGTGATTCCCGAGTCCTTGTCGGTCAGTGTGAAAACGAAGGAGGCGTCGTCGCGGAGGCTAACTCTGCGCTGGCGTATGCTCAGGCAGCCCTCTGGCTGACAGAAGAACACTACATCGGGTGGAAGTGGGAAGTCGTGGTGGTCCTCCAGAGGGTAGCGGCGGAGGAGCTGGGGAGTCTGGGCCACGCTGTCACTGCTCGGCTGCCTGGAGGGGAAGGGGACAAAATCAATAATCAATAATATAGCACGAGACTTAACAGATGTTAGCTTAAATATAACCACCATCAAGTAACCAGCTAAAACCTCCATTTAGTCTCCATTTAGTATAAGTTGTAATTTGTAATGCGTTTGTATATTATGTGCTTTTATTATGTTTACAGTGTTTTTATTGTGTATTTTACTGTAAACCTTGAGAGAACGTTAGTTAAGCCGGCACAACCCAACTAATGGAAAACCCAACTAAAGCTAAAGCTAACATAGGGGCAGCAGTAGCACTGGTTAGAGTAGCAGGCTTGTGGCCAGAAGTTCCTATCACAACAGCTACTTGAGCAAGGCACTTAATCCCCACCCGATTCAGTACAGCTAAATGTGTAAACTTCCCTTTTCCTGAAACTACTGTTCTAGAGTGTTACGAGAATGTGTTCTTATGCTGCATTCACGTCATAAAGGAATAATTGTCAGAACGACCCGAATGCTAAAAGCTTGGAAACTTGGAACGTGTTCATATGTCAAATGACATGTCAAACGCCGTGGCTGGATGTTCTGTATAGTTTGTGCTCACGACAAACATTCTGATGTTTTTCACGCTTAACACACATTCACTTGGCGAGTGATACATTTGAGTTTATGTTTAACAGGAAACCAAACATTGCAATGCCATCGCAAAACCAAACAAAAAAAAACAAATGCATTGTACAAATGCATGTTCTGCCAGGGCATTTTCAGAGTTATAATCACAAAATGACTTTTTTGAAGTTTGAAATTAATATATCATTCCCTACACGTCACTGCAGATGTATAATTGTTAAATTAGGATCCATCAGCAAAGCTGGTGTTCCCAAGTAGTATTTACAACCTGAAAGCTGATGTGAACTGTATTATAAAGTAGGAAAGTCATTTCTACCTTCCTTTCAGTCAAGTCAACCTGCCTGGTTAAATAAGGGTTAAAATTGTGTCAGTAACCTACATTGCTAATCCTGATCAAATTGTTTAAACCTGTAAAAGCCCAAGACAAATCAGATGTTCTTACCTGGCTCCTACCACCACCAGGTAGTCCAGAAGACGGGGGCACGCTTTCTTTTTCTCCATCTTGGTTTGACCACTTCGTCTGTGTCACGGCATCTAGGACGCACGTATATCTTCTCTGGAGTCAGTGGTAGCTCTCCAATCACAACTGGGAACGTGTAGGTGTCGAGGTGAAACGCGGGGTCTTGACTAGCATTGTGACGGTTCAAAACATGATTACGTTGTACCTGCAACACAAGAAACAAGCAAACAAAGTTTGTCTTAATCTCTAAAATTTTATTTTGTGTTTTGGCTGTTTTTTTTTTTGTTTTTTTGTCCCAATGAAGTCGGAATGTCTGCAGTTTGAAAAACAACAAGGCATTCACTCCATGAGTCAACAAACCAGACAAAATAAACAAAAGACCCTTTCACACATAGAACTCTTAAGATTGCCGGGTTAACTTTTGGGGCACTGCTAGTGGTTTCCCCTGTTCACACACACACACACACACCTACTATGTAGAAAATGTCTGTGTTGAGTATGTTCACACGTAGGGTGACCAGGTGTCCAGCTTTATGCGGGACTGCGCAGCAATTTTACCCCTTGTCCCGCGTCCCACATATTGAGAAGATGTCCCGCATTTTGACTGGCTCTAGTTTTCAAAAGTCAAACCACTGCAGGACAGACGCTTTTCTAAAATCTGTCTTTTAACCAGTGGCTGTGAAGAAAGCAGGGACGGCTGTCATCGCGGGGCTGTGTTTGATGTCAATCAAACTGCGCACACGTGGGTCAGGTGCAGGTTAACCTGTCACTGTCTTTGCTGCCTACGCTCCGCCCAACGGGGGAAATTGCGACTTGCAATTTGTATATATGTAAGCAAGTCTAAATAGATTGACATATCAACATTTTAGACTATCTCTCAGCATTGGTATCATTGGTCCCACATTGTCCCACACAAACGTACTCTTTGTCCCACATTTGGTTTGTTGGGATCTGGTCACACTATTCACACATGACATGAGAATCCCTGATAGATGGGGTAAGGCTGAATGCAAGTTTAATGTAGAAAAAAAAAGAGGAAGACGTCCCTTGTTATCGTTTCTCGGTCCAATTTCCAGACATTTAAAAAAAAGAAAAAGAATATACCTTTGATGGTTTGGCCCACAATTTGCAGGGCTTTCCACAGCGTAGTATCTAAAAGCTGTTAACATCGCTGTTAGCTAGTTAACAACAGTGCAAATGTAACGCCGGATAGTTAAGGCATTCAGATACACCGTTTAGAATTGAGTTGATGGCGATATTAACGGTATTTAGACAATTTTACGCCGTAGAAAGCCCGGTGAATTGTGGACCCTTTGGTTTTCCATACTCTTGCGATTGGCTCCCTTCGCGTAAAAGCATCTCACTTAAGAATACCGTAACCTTTCGTGACCCTGGAATCTTGCGGCTTTTGTTCCACCATCTTTGTTTCAGGAAATCTTACTAGGTCTTGGGGGGGTCGTAGTCTAACATTTCAGCAGATATTTCAGCAGATATAGCCGCATCAATTAAAACTCATCTTAAAGTTTGCAGTAATGATATTTGGATTAAAAAAAACAAAAAACAGCTCACTAGACCAGATTCTTCCTTAATGCGTTACTGTATGCTCTAACTTGGATACCTTTACAAATTTTTTACGGAGAGTATGATTTTTCAGTAGAGGTACTCTGACGCTTTAAGCAGCTTAAGGGGCCTGGACAGAGTTGACCAGGAGTAAGCTCTCTCAAGAGCTTGTACTATGACCCTTACAGCCCTCTGACTAATGGGTAGCCAGAGCAAGCTCCGCTAACAAGTCTACAACAGACCATCCCCTACTGCGGAGCAACTATCAGCTCTGGTTTCAACGTCTTCACATTGTCAGAGCACTGCAGGAGTTCAGTCACCTTCTAACACGTTCTAAACTTCACAAAGCTGGATGGAAATCTCTGCTTGCATGGTGGCACAGAGAGAATCTGTATAAACGAACAGCACCTCACCAATGACACAACACTATCAGTACTGCTAGGGTGACTGCCTGGAGCAAAGCGACCAATTAAATTGAGTCTTCATCTGCGCTGCGCCATGTACTGTAGAGACATGATTAGCCAGCACGCGTGCGAGCAGGCGGCGCTGAGGACGAACAAAGACACACCAATAACACTGATGGGTTAATCAGCTCAAAAGAACAGTGCATCTGGACAGACCCTTGTAAAGGCGCATTGGCCATCCAGTTGGAAAACAACAACCAGGAAACGCCAGCCTGCAGGGATTAGGCTAGCCTCAACTCCAGAGAATATTTTTTTCATTTTTCCTGGCAACAGTATCATTTCTACACGTTATTCTTCAGACTATGTCATGCTACATGCTGTGTTAACAGTGCTATCTGTAATACAGTATGTTAAAATCAAATAAAAAGTCGAATTACCACATTGTATCGTAAGATAGAGTACAACGGTGATGGTCTGAAAGCTTGTCTTCTCTCTCTGTTTTCATTGTGCCTCAGTAGCGCTGTGTCCCTCCACTTTCTGGTCTCTCTTTTGTTTTGACACCCGTCAAACAGATCGTCCCCTCACCCGCAGGGACTGCTAATCGGCCTGATCTCACAGCTGCGTCCACTGACAGCTGAGGTACCGGTGGCGCTCTGACTCCAGCTGACGCCTAAACCACACCCCACTGCCACAGGTATTTGATGGTTTCTCACCTTACAAAAAAAATTACACAACTCTGAACAACCCATTTGTTAAGCTAGTAGTCACCAATTAAACTGGATATATTTGCCCTCTATGTACACCCTGCATTAATATGTCATGTGGTATCCAGTCCAAATATTAATTAAAAATGTTTACAGAGAAATCACACTGCTCTTTCCTTATCAAATGCAAATAATGCAATGTCTAGATAACTAGATGACTTTCTCTTTTACTGAATGCAATATTACTTATTGTGTGTTCTAGAATTAGCAATTTCACAGGCTCTGGGAAGGTAGTAACACTGCATGCCTTTTCTTAGTTCCAGATTTGTCTCTAAATTACCATATCACAAATAACAGATGCTCAATAATGCATTGCTGCTACAGGAAGCAATCTACAGCACCAACAACATGAATCTATTATTGTTCTGCAAATTCCAATCCCAGGACAACAAATACAAGAAATCAGGCAATACAGCTGAGTACACTCACAAAATGTTTTTATATTAACATTTATTTCCGCTTATGTAGTATAAAGAATAATTCCGGCCATTTTCGACCTGGACCTCATTTTCCTATGACTCCGACCAACATTTAATTAATGTTGCATTTAAGTTGCTTTATTATAGCGGTACTTACCATCTCAGCTGGCTAGAAAATAGATAAGGTCCAGGTAGAAAATGGACAGAATTATGAAAATGGACAGAAGGAAACACCTTAAACACCTGGACAGGTTTGCACCAGCTGAACGTAACATCATTCCTAAGTCAGGGCGTACTAGAGGCTTAGTAGCTACTAGTTAGTTTGTAACTTAAGTAAGTTACTAAATTTGGTTGCACCATGACTATTTATGGCATAACTTAGCTGGTAGTGCATAGATTGTCCATAAAGTAATGCATAGTTGCATTAAATGACGTAAGAGTCATCCGATCTAATGAGAACTGGTTTTAACTGTAAACACAGAAGTGTAAACAGAGAGAGATGCAGGCCAGGTAAACATTACCAGTGTGGACCGAAGATAATATTCCAGGGTTTCCAATTACAGTCAATTAGGCTGTCATTTTCCAAATTTTAGACACTTTGACACGGGAAAATCATCTATCAGTTTGACAAACAAGAAAATGAATCATAATCCTCTCAATATTCTAGAATGTGAGCAGTCCAACTAATTTCTTCTGATTGGCCAACATCCTCTTGCCAGTGTGGAAAGTTAAAGTAAACTGTAAACCTACTAAGTTCAGAGCAGTCTGAAGCCTGAGCTTTTAACTCACAGGAATTACTTTATCATTCGTTTAGCTCATTATTTGATACTTTGGACACGTTTAATATGAACATCCGACATTGTAACATTATATATATGTTAGAAAATAAGGAAAAGCATAATATGTCCCCTTTAAGTTGTAACTTAGAAGCCACTTACGCTATAACTAGTCTAAGTTTGAACTTAGTGCGGGGTGGTACAATGTTTTTGCAATGTTTTTGATGGGTCCACCCCACCTCATCAAGAAAAGCCTCAGCAAGACATTGAGGCCACAGATGACGCAAGGGTTAACTTAGTCAATGGTCATTATTTTCTGAGTGTCAGGCTTTGTGACTACATCTCTATTAGCCAAGACAAATACATACGAAAATAGATTGTAATCATGTTCCACGCATTCAAGGATTTTTTTTTTTTTTGATCACTTTACTATGCTGTAATGGGAGGGTCTCTTGGGACCAGAGTGACATACCATTCAGCAGGTCAGACCTATCCCTAGTATTGGAAAAACAGCATTTACTCTGATAACAGTAAATGCCACATTCAGGCTGTGCCTCAAAAACTCCACCCAGAAAGACAAACACTCTGCAGCCACAGCAATTTTCCAGTATCTCTAATAGGATGTTTAACTGATATGCTATTGTATCATAGAATGGACTGTATATGATTTTGCTGTTGCATTCCAATTTAACTAAAGTGGAATAAAAGTCATTTGGATGGAATAACACTCCACAATCTAATGTGTGGCGTGCAAAATGGCTAGATCTAGAAGTACTTGCCAACTCTAGAAATATCCAGTTTACACTAAAAGTAAAATAATATCAAATACTCTTGAATAATGGGATGGCAAAAAGTCTAATATGGCTGGAAGGTCAATGTCGTCTCTTTATTTACTTAATTGAAAAGTGTTATTATCTATGAAACAGTATGATATGCAGGTTTATGAATAATCTAAACATTAAAACAAGTTAAAAAAAAAAAAAAAGGGATATCAAAAAGAAAACTATAAAAATTTTGATCTTTTGTGGATGTTTGAGCCATGACAATTTCAGCACTACTGTCAGCTGTGTTTCATGTTACGCATCACACTGAAGGACTCTGGGAGCTGCACGTCTTAGGTTGCCAGTTGCAGCACAAAGGTGAAAAATCTTACAAAATTGCTTTTTGACCGATTTGCCACTGCGATCATGTAGCATAACAGATTTATAATAAGATCAAATACAATGACATAAATATGAATTGCAATACACCAAGGCCGCTGACAGTGAGCCTTATCAACCTATATTTAGATATCAAAACGTTATAAGTCTCTTGTTTGATTGTCACAGTTTTATCCAAAAGAACAGTAAAGCAACAGTAACTTAATATCTAACAATAGTTGTAAAAAAACATCCCAATAATCGGTCACTTGACAAACACAGTGTCCACTACTGGTTTACTGACTGGTCATGTGCTATCAGAAGAAGACATGATTCAAGTCTTGTTGATTTAACTGAATGTCCACACTCCTCAAGTTATATTAGCTAAATTATTTAAAACCTCTACAAGCATGTCAACCTTTTACTGCATATCACCTTTCAGATGATAAAGAATGAGAAGACCAAAGGGATCTTGATCCTAGATGGACTTGTTTAGGAAATGCTCTGTCTTATCCCCACTTTATTTGTCTTATTTGTAAGACTGGGCAGCTGGACTCCTAAATCAGTAAGACTGGGCAGCTGGAAAACAAAGGGCATATTCTATTAATAATATATGCGGTCTACTTCCTGTGGGTTGTATAAAGCTTTGAGCGTGTTAAAGTCCCACTCCAGTTGTGGGACTTCACAACTGGAGTGGAACTAAAAACTCTCACGGAACAGAAGCAAAGAGCAATGACGTGGGTCATTTGAACTGGAGGATTTTATTCGACAGGGCAGTAACTTTACAGCTATGTGTCTAGGCTAGCCACGTCAGAGCATAAAACATGGTACACATGGGAAATCGTTTTTGGCTCTTCTTGGCTCTATGAAATCCTCAACATTTTCATGTTCAAAAATCCCATTTTTGCTATCACTCATACTCAGAATGATTTAACCCAGTCCTGTCCTCTGCATTCCCTGTTATACTGAATGACAAAAAAACATTTTGTAGGAAAAAATCAATTCCACACATAGGAAGTGACTTATTTTATGTAAACAGACGTTGGGAGTAGGTAAACAAGTGAGACACAATGGCTGAAAAACGTGCTCTCTTCAGAAACTGAACCTGCAAGTCTGAGGAGGGAAAACTTAAAAAAAAAAAAGAAACAGGGCCTGTCCCATTACCCACACTTGCACTACCCAAGTGTGTCCCACTTCTTAACATGCAAACACGCAGTACACTTAACCCACACTTAATGCACCCACACACCCACAAGCGAATCTGTCATTCTGGAAATTGTCATTCAAACACTCAATGGCTATGGCAAGTTACGGATTATCACTTTAACTGGACATTTTTGGACTAGATTCATTGTTCAAAACATCAAAATCAATCATGGTTGATGACATGACATGATTGATTTTGACATGATCATGTGGGCCTTTAACAACCTTTTGCATACATTTATGATTCCCTTTGATTAGTACCAATTGATATCTCCCTATTTGACATACCTAATTACAGAATGTGGCTTATTCAAACAGAATTTAGACCAAGAACGTTTTATCTTGCAAAGTCATGAGGTGAATGGATCAACCTTGCAGGCTTATATTATCCATTAGTTATGTAATATAAGTCGATACAGGCATATATTTTATGTTATATCCAAATGTGGAAGACTAAATCATCTGTTTGTAGAACATTAGTGGTATCAGTATTGAAGCCTGTTTTCCTTTTCAGCAGGAGATAAAAAGCCCATTCAAAATCAAATCACCTTTGCAAACAAAATAATGGTGCAGGTTAACACACCAGTTGAATCTGGTCAGGGTGGTCTGCAAGCAGCACTCATTGGTTATGTAAGAACAGAGGGGAGAAAGATATGATTCATAGGCCTCCAACATGCACACCATTTCTTGCCAGTTACAAGAACAGCAAGAATAGCCGATTTTTTTTTTTTTGCTTCATTCTCTCTGTTTTTGTTCAGTGAGAAAATACAAATAATGAGAAATAAAGAGTAGGTTATTGGGGGTTGGTCATTCTTACAGCAACACACATACAGTGGTTTTCTTGGGGATGGGCTCTTACCCCATTGGGTGTGGGCACACACACACACACACTTACTACCCTATTTAAAACAAATAAAGAAAAAAGCACAATGGGCCACTTGGTCAGTACTATTTGGAAGAATGTTTAACCAAAAGTTTTTCAGTGTCTGGCTTTCTCCAAACTAGATCATTTAAAAATATATATTTTAACAGGTGAAAAGTAGGATAAGTAAAGTCGTCAATGTAGCCTGCAACAGGAAAAAAAAAACCATTTACAATTGAGTGAATCGTCTGATCACTCTGCAGGCCTGTCACACTAGTGGATAACAGATGTTTATGTCGCAGGTTGGTTTAAGATTATGCTAACAAAAAAAACCACCTGCCAAGCATGCTTGAAGGTAAACGAGACCGCTACACCACAAAACTTAAAACAGTCAAACGCAAATAAAGCATCAAATAATTAAAGATCGTATTTTTTGTGCGCAGGTTGCAAAACCCCCCACGCCGATCTGGAGTTTAGTTAACGTTAGTATTTCACGATCTTGCTAGCTAGTTGTTATGGAGATTAGCCATAGCAACGACATACATACTGACCGGGGGAAACGTCGATGTCAGCGACGTTACGGCAAAAAAGCGACGGGTTAGTCGCTATCGCCGGGGGGTTAGTCGACTAACGTAGGTGTTTTCTGCCGTTTTATCATCTTTATTTTACGTGGTAAATCCAGCGGGCCTCGGATTCATCACAACCGTTCGTTAACGTTGCATCCTCTCGCCTCGACCCTGTTAGCTTCGTGGTTTCCTACGTCACGGATGGATTAGCTTAGCTAGCAAGGCGCTAACAAGTAAACTGACTGCTGCCGTAGTCAATGTATATCAAACACATCAGTCAACCGTCGTGCAACGGTACATCGCTTATACGGGACGCGTCTACCCATCCACTAGGTCAGCAGAAGATGGGTTTAAATAATATAAAATCCCAGAACGACCTTACCTGTCATTAGCCGGGTTAGCTGCTAACATTCGCTGCGAAACCAGCTGATGATGATGATGATGATGATGATGACGGCCTCTCGGGGTGTCGATCACCGACTAAAAGCCGGGTGGGTGTGTGAATTTGTGAGACCTCGTTTTTTCCCAAATTAACGCTAAGCGTGTGCCCCCAAAAAAATGGTGATTTAAAAAAAAAAAGCTACTCCGTCGGGGGGTCAAACTCACAATATTGTTGTCGGTGATGAATTGGATTTTGTGTCTCTCCTCACTCCCGACCTGTCCTCCTCACAACATCCTCCTCGGAGCAGTTCCGCATCCTGACTGGATGACGAGCGAGTCAGCGACCAGAGAGGCAGGGCTGCCCGCTTCCACAGTAGGATGTAGCCCTTGTAAGTATCAACAATCTATTTTCAGTGACTGTAAAAGTAAAACGTAAACAATATTGAAACAGTTTATTGATGCCGTTAGAGCTCACATATCGGTTGTAAAAAAATCTGACCGGTAACGAGTGATTCTGATTTCAAATATATCACCGGACTATTGTCTGTGTTATTTTTTTTTTTGCATACAAAGCAGAACATCGTGTCTTAAGACGTTATAAGTATTAAAATAGGTTTACATTTGTATGTCAGCATTGTTTACAGCGTCACCTTTTTAAGACGGAGAGGAAAAAATGGGATCTGCAAACCAGATGTCAATTTATATACAGTACAATCAATTTTGATACTTACAGCATTAACGTAACATGTATTACAAACGTTATAAACAAAAATAGACTTGAGGTCCAATGATTCATAGTATTTGCCGTGGGGTTGTTTTTCATTTGGTCTGAGAAGTTGAAATGTCATTTCTATCCAGGCATTCCTACATTACATATATTGTCATATATTGTCAAATTCACCCAAATATCAATACCAGAGCCAACAATATCACTGGAAGCAAAACATTTAGTGTTTTACTAGAGACCTCAGCTCCCCAGGCAGAAAACGAATTGCTCATGTGTCATTCAACATAGTGGTTGGTTTTACATATAAAGAAGTCAGCTGCACCCAATAGTCTCCTATGACATTAAGTGACCAGCTTGCATTTGATAGCAAAGGAGGCAAACAATGTAGCATTGCCAGCTGAAACAACCTTCTACTATATGTCCAACTGCTGCCCATTCCCTTATTGATGTGCTACTTTTAATGTTTGTACACCTGTCAAGAGATTTATTAAATAAATTACTATAGGGTTAAAAGAACTTGTTAAACAGTTGTTAAAAAAAATCAGTATAACAAAAGCATGTTCCCATTCAACTGAGAGAAATAGCAACTATAGAAAATAAACCATTAAATGACCAATTTACATAAGAACATGATTCAATATGTGGTCAGAAAATACCAGGAGACCATTGCTAAGTAACTTTGCTGTGATGCATTAGAACAGCCAACTTTAAATTCTGTATTTCTCATTTACTCTGCACGACGCAGGCCAAACTGACATCTGTCCAATTTGTTCATACCTCCCAAAAGCAACACTATTTATGGCAAAGTGCTTCAGGGAATTGCCTTTGTACCATTAAAACTTTAGAGGGTAATTAAGTTTGATCTCAGATTTAGTGATTTATCACCATTTCCAGGCAATCTTTACATTAGCAATACAACACATTACAGTAAAAAAAATGGGACTACAACCTCATCAAATCCCCACTTCTCTATTGTAACTAGCCCACACTTTCAACACTAAATGGGAGGAAACAAAATCTTGGTGGGCATTGTGTCTATTATGATTCCAGTGTAAACGCCAATGCTTATTCGTTTATTGGTGTAACTAGGTGTGAATAAAGATGAACACATTATGTTTGTATTTCTTCAATCACAATCCAGAATGTAGCTCAAAACTAGGGGCATAATGGGTGTCATCCTGTGTATATGCTGTTGCACAGCCATGGACTACAGAGGACTGAACTGAGTAAGATATGAGGACACTGATATCTGTATACACTGGTGTATATAAAGACACTGAAACAGTCTCTGATCATTTCCAAAGCACCACTTTAGAAACTACTTTGGTGTTTACAGCCATTCCACTCTAGCTTCATCTCGCTACATTTGTAGCGTTTTCCGTAAACTGAGTCACAAGAACCTGTCGTCAACTCCGCCAATGAAAAGCAATGTAACACTATCACCAAGCTTGTAATCAGCTCCACCAAGTAGAAGTGATGCATTCAAATTAGTGAGGTCTGTCTTAGCTAGCTAGGTCCAAGGTAGGTAAAACCAGTGAATTATGGTCTACTGCCTGATTTTGATCAATTTGATAATTTAATCACAATAAAACAACCCCCAAATAAAATAAAATCTGAATATCATAGCTGAATAAAAAGATGATGAAAATACAACCTAGGTGGTAGTTTCACTTTTACCAGCATTAGATTTGCAATTTAGTGCGTTGGGGCAGGCCAAAACTGCAGCATCCCCCCC
>OMKK01030285.1:0-29633 GCA_900302305.1 Polymixia japonica | reverse complement strand
CCCTCCCCACTCTTTTGAGACTTGTCGTCAAACACACATCTCATCCTGGCCCCCTGTGGCACAAGGATAGGAGGGGAAAATACAGTTGGAGTTGACCATCTTACAGCTCTACAACAAAAGTAGAACTTAAGATTGTTCTTCACATACTCATGAATGCAAAAATAAGTTACACAATACAGACATTATATTTTGGTTGATAAAGTTCTTGCCAAGTAAAAAAAAACAGACCTAATTGTGCATTCAAATTCACACATGGTATTATTCAAATCATTGGACACTGACAATCAATCAAGTGCTGGACAGTATTATACATGATTTGAATAAAAGGTCTTCCTTTTCTTGTAAAAAAAGTAGTTTATATTTGTATTCATGTACCAATGTGAAGAATAGACTGATAGTTGCTCCCAATTTAAGATGGCATAAGGTCACATGTATGATTAATTAAAAAACAAAACAAAAAAAACAGAAAATTGAATTGAAAAACCAAATCATTACAACAGTATAAAGATGTCAAATTTCTAAATTCAGCTGTACCACTTTGAAATAACAGATGAAAAGCCATTATGACTGGAATCATTTGTTTTAGGGGGAAAACGGTACTTAACACAATCACCATTAGACTAAAACAACCAGGAATGCGAATCTCCCTGGGAATGCCTTTACAGACAGCTATAGAACTAGCAAATCATTTCCATAATTGATTAATCTGATCAACACTTGTTTAGTGTTAGATCAGATTAATAATCTAGAACCCTCTCTACACAGCCTAGTTTAAAATTACGGTATGGCGAAGGAATAAAAAAAATGCCAGATAATCAATTTCTACTGACATCCTTTCATCACCTCTGTTCATCACCTCTGATGCAGCTTTTCATGTTCACACAGGAGAACCTGTGGGAAACTATGTCTTATGAATCTCTGTAGCTGTGATATCATTTACAGCCAACTTGCAGCCATTTTTATTCTGTTGTTACTTCTGTCAGTACTACCCGTTATATATACAATACCAGTCAAACGTTTGAGTACACCTAAACTTTTCTATACTTATTTGATTATATGATAAGTGTACTTATATAAGCAGATAATCATACGTGAATTGCATACAAAAATGTACGTTTTAAATGAAAACGGAAATCTTGTAAATTTCAATGAAATGGTCACCCATTCAGTCTGAAGCCCAAGTCAGTTCAAAGTCTTAAATTACAACACTGATCTAAATATAAAAGTGTATTTGTTAGATTTTCTCTGATGTTCTCTTATTGTTAACAGGTGAAGGTCCATGATTGCTATAAATACAGGTAGCATAGGCACAAATGTGTCATTCCTGAATGTAAGGGAGCAGAAAATGGCAAAATACACTCAGTTAAAGGCAGAATGAGTAGGATTTGTCGGTTGCGGTTTGTAAACACATCAATCAAAGTTGGCCCCTCCTCCCCGGCTCAACAACACCAGAAGCGCAAGCGAACAGCTACATGCTGGATGACTGGTTCTAATATGGCCAGCGAGTTTAGCGAGGTTGACGCCCAGAAACGACCCGAACACAGCAAAATAAGAAAAATAAGAAAATACAGGCAGAGGGCAGGGTCTCTGCAGATACAGATGTCGCCACACACTTCTAGTGGGTCATAAGTGATGACTGAAAGGGATTATTTTTATAGTGTTTTTTAAGAAAATCTTACTCATTCTGCCTTTAAGCAAAGATAAAAGACAATCTGTAATTACTTTAAGAAATTAAGGTCAATCTTTAAAACAAATTGCTCGAACTTTGCAAGTGTCTGTAACTGCTCTGACCATGAAGCGATTTGAAGAACCCGCCACTTATGAGGACTGGACAAGGTCAGGCAGGCCAAAGGTGACTTCAGAATGAAAGAACAAGGTCATTTGAGTCACAACTCTGTGAAACTGGAGATTAACTGGCCCTGAAATACAAGCTCAGCTAACTATTCAGAGGTGATTGCGTGAAGCTGGCCTAACTGGAAGAATTGCAGTTTGAGTAAATAAATCAAATGTACAGTTTCTGTGTTTTTTGGCCTAAGCAAGCCTCTTTCTTTCTGCCCTCTTAATGGGTTCTTTGCAGCGATTCTTCCAGTTAGGCCAGTTTCACACAATCTCCTCTGAACAGTTGATTTTGAAACATCTGTACTTCTAGTAGCAATTAGCTGCAAATTTATACAGTTTAAAGCATAGATAATCCTGAAAAACCTGGTTTCAAGGTGTGCTCAAACGTTTGACCAATACTATTTTTATTTTTTTGTAATTTAGCCACCTAAACCTAATAAAATTCCACAAATTGCAGCAGTTGGCGTATGGCACCCAGTCCAGAATAATCCTCATTGGACCAAGGTAAAGCTAGTTTTACGTTGGACAGCAATTTTCCCACGTGTGGTCCGAATACTATTCGTAAAATTTAGTAACTTGTATGTTTCTAATTAGTCGGGTAAATTAAGCATTTCACAGACAGCTGACTGAAGGTTTACACAATGGATAATGGTTACAATGATATTTGCACTAACAATTTTTTCGATTTTGTTTCATTCAAAAGATCACAGCAACAACAACTTGACCTTCCTTTTTTGCCAGCTTGTCATCTTCACATTTAAAGACACATTAGTACTACCTATTTCCAGGTACAAGTGCTCTGCAAAATGACGACTATAATCACATCACCTTTTCCTGTACATGACTCTGCGGATGACACAACTCCAACTTAACCAGTTTATAGAATGGGGGCTCTTTTCTGTCAGTCACATTATCATCAGACCTCTACCTTTTTGTTTGTGCGTTAGTATATGATTGTACAATGTTGTGGATATTTTTCATGTGACCACACTCTATACATGTTTCTTGTGAAAATAAATGTGTCATTTACACGCTTGGGCAAGTATAAATGACGAAAAAGGGTCCCTTGTGGACTTGTAAGAATAAACGCAAGAAATTCACTGGAGAATAAAGATCTCTCTAGTTACCAGAGCTCTACATTACATCACTTTACCTGAGCAATTTCTATACCACTCAGCTGATTTCCGGTCTCCTCTCCAAAAAGGAAAACAAGCCAACAGCTGCTCTGTCACGCACACAACACCAACCAGATGACCTACCGTTTTATCATAGATCTTACTCAGATAGCAGTCTGCTTATTCCCAACTCTTCATCCTATTCTATTGCACGACTGCATAAAATGACTACTTCTACATCTGTCATCCTCCATAGACTTTTATGAGATTTTATGAGAGCCATAGCCAAGACCTGCTCAAAGCTTTATGATTAACATTGTTAGAGACAGAGTAAAGAATTGCACTAGAAATTGACTTAACAACTTTCAACAGATATTAATTCATGGATAACACTGGCTAGTGAGCCTGATGCCGGTAATAGAATCCACTCATCGCAGCGTCAACACCACGGGAAGAGCAAGGGCTGAAAGAAAATTAGGTATTCACACTTCAAACCCCTTGTCAACACAAATGCATTCTGCAGTCTGTAGGAGAGGAAAGGGTAATGACACTCTCCAAACAAAAAGAAATAGTGAAAAAAAAAAATCTCCAAGCTTAGAACCAATCCCTGACCAGAAGAGCAGAAAGGAAGCCGTGTTCCTGGACTACTTTCACTTCGACGTTAAGTCTATCTCAACTCGATCCTCAGCTTCAGAGGACGCCATGTCTGTCCCAGGCTTCGTGAGGCTGCGGAGTGCGACGCCGGGTTTGCAGTCACTCGTGGACGTCCCAGATTTCAGAGAGCAGAGGGGGAAGCTTCTTGTCCTGGAGGCGCAGGGCAAAGACTTGCTCTGAATGGACGCTGCTGAGTGTCCGCAGACTCACCAGCTTCATCAGCATGCGGGGGAACATCAGGTGATCCTGAGGAAACCAATGAAACAAACACACTAATCAGGAGAGGAGAGGAGAGAATTGTCCAGAGGAACTTCAGGTGAGACAATTGGGCCTATGCCAAAACAATACCTTTAAATACAACACATAAAATAAAACTGGTATGGAACATTGATCAAACAGCAATTACCTGGTGAGCACACCTGTCAATTCCTGAACGGCATCCATATTTCCAGTAATTGGAAAACCATGATTGTCAGACAGAACATGTTGTAGACTTTATTACAAACAATTGAAATTAGTGTGTTCTTTTTCATTTTACAACGGCATGCGATTATGCTGTAAAGCATGAATCTAGACTTGCAAAATACTGTTATGTAATATAGATGTTTATGAATACTTTTTTTACATATTTAAATTTTTAAGACAAAATGTTAATATCATATGTGAGAACCACACACATACATGTACATACACTAGCCCCTCGTAGTGACCATGTAGTGACCATGGAGACCATCACACTTAGCAGCAAGTAAGAACTGAGGTTGTCTACACAGTTGTGTCAAGACAAAAAAAACAAAAAAACCTCACCATCTTTCACGTATAATACTTGTGACTGTTCAATCCCTGCACAGTGTAGAACCAAAATACAGTTAACCCTAGAGACAGGTCACCAGGTTATGCTGACCTACCTCACAGCTAAAGAGGTTGCGTAAACCACAGGGTACCTACATTTGGTCTCTTTATCATGATGTAAGAGCGAAGTGCGTCCACGTAGGGTTGTTGTAGCCTCTCCACCAGATCATGATCCTGCACATTCGGCCGATCTAGAAAACATTATACCGCAGTAAACAACGAGATCTCTTTTCACCTTTTGGATTATAACTTTAGATGATCTTTGGTAAAGATCGTGTGATGAACAAGAGAATTTGCAACTATAAACGTAACAAAATTCATATAACGCAGTTTGTTTAGCATTAGTGCTGAGCGCATTATCTCTTTGAGTTCTGTATATTGAGGATTTGGCCAAATCGGCCTCCCCCCTTCGCCTTTGCCCTCTGACCTGCAGAGAAGATGTTAATGGCGATGAGCAGGGCGTATTCAGCTTCGTCCAGGTGCAGGTCATTCATTCCCTTGGAAAACTCAAAGATGGGGTTGATGAACTCAAACTGAAGCCCTAAGTGAGCATGAGGTGAGAGACATGTTTGAGGGAAGAAATTAGAAAGTCATTTTTAGGAAGGAAATGTGGCGCAATAATGATGCACTCAAGGTTTCAGAGGAATTCAGCTTAGGGAAACACTTTTTTTTTTAACTTAAACAGAAGTATTAAGAATAAGAGTAGTAAACTTTTTTCCAATACAAGTTACAACATCCAACAACTGCAAATGAATCACTTGGTTGTAATCTTTTTGTCCCGAGATGCTTTGATGGTCAACATGCATTAATAAAAAAAAATAGTATGGTCAATTCTCTATTAACATGAAACATTATCTGTTCTTTGTTGTATTTCAGCCCTGCTTTGATGAACAATACATTCCCATGCAAGTTTATTCTTGGTACCACCCGACAGACTGAAAATGAGCAGGTTTGATCAGTCCCACCAAGTTTAAAGCTCTTCAGAAAGAGCAATACAGAAATCCTTACAGGGCTTGTGATTGTGCCTCTAAACCTGGCAATTGTGTTTGTGCTTTTTCCAACTCTAAAAGCCTAGAAAGATTGACTACAGGCAATCAGCTGAAGTGCTATCCAATATCCGTGCCTTCATTAAACGTATGACAAGTAGGACAGAGCTAATGCACCTGCTTTAGCGAAGTCCTCTTTGTTGTAGCTGAAATCCTTCAGGAACGTGATGCTCTCAATGGCCGGGTTGTACCGGCGAGACGTCTCCAGCAGCATAATCTGTAGGACCCAAACACATCTCTGTGAGTGGAATATGAATGAGGAAACACAGGGAATTGGCAGTATTGAGACGTGGTTAGTATTTCATGGAGATAAATTAAGTATGCCAGAGGTGAAGTCTCACCACAGCCTTGCATTAGCTGTGCAAATCAATCAGATTTCAAAGTAGCATTCTGCAGTTTACTTAAAAACTCCAATAAGCAGAAGAGGGTGTAGTTGGTGTATTTTTATGTCTATATATTGTCTATTGAATTTTATTGAAATGTCTATCAACATCTGGCGAAGGGACTACCGATGAAAATTAGCCTTTCAGCTAACTCGGGTATATTTACTTTTCTGTTGAAAATGTTGATTAATGTACACTGTCCCTTTTCAAATAAAAGAGTAATAGTAATAATAGGGTTAAGAAATAACTCCAATGTAAGCGTCATATCCTATAATGCCTTTCCTTTAGAGCAAAACAAAGACTTTAAAAATAAATTCTACAATAGGTTTTTTTTTTTTTTTTAAACCAATATACTGGGATAGAACTTTACTAATCTCGTACCCAGACCTTCTGGACATTCTGATGAAGGTCTGGTATCTTTGCTCTTAGACAGATGACTAGGAGGGCCTAGAGTCAAAAACATGTTTGGCGTAGCACGATGTGGCCAGTTTTTTTGGAAGTGATCAATGGTACGGGCACTGGGCGTGGCCAGCAGGACAGTGTCATTTCCACTGACCTACACGGAATGAAAACCAAGCAGATATTCATGGGTGGGACTTCCTCAGCAGAAGTTACAACTTCCATTAGCGATGTCTCTATAAGCAAAGTAAACAGGGTGGAACTTTACTAACCTCGATGGTGGAAGTCTTAAGCAGAGCGATCTGGTCCTCTCTGGTAAGCTCAAGGAAGCCAGGAAGCTGCTTGGCGAAGTCCACAATCTCCTGGACCGACATGATTGCTAGCTCAGTGAAGTGGGCAAAGCGCTGCTGGCGTACCTCTCGGTTCTGCAGATCCTGACTCTGTGGCCACGGCTGCACACATGCACGCACGCCCACGCACGCACACACACACACGCGCACACACACACACGGCTGTAATAGCAAAGCAGCAGACACAGCAGCTTCTGGGTTGAAGAAATGAATGCCAGAGATGCTCAAGTTTTCTTCTAGAGCTGCCAGATATGTCCAATCCTGGGAGACTACAGGTCTCCCCCACTGATTAACCTAATACATGCAGTCTCTGATGTTCATTCCTAAAAAAAGTAAAGTAATGTACACTAGCATCAAGCTTGTAGTAAGCTCTGCCAATCCGAAGTAAAACATTAACATGAAAGTCAATTCTGGCTCAGCTGGATTGGCCAAAAAGAGCAGTGTGGCATCTAAAACCAATGAATGTTGGTCTACTGTCCAATTATGAACCATTAAAGTAACTCCTTTAATCAATACATTTGTTATAAGGTTTATAAAAATAATAATAAAAAAACAAGGTAAAAAATAAATAGCGAACTGACAAACTGAACTTCCTGTGTTTTTGCTAGTGGCAAAAGTGCCATCAGTGGAAAAAGTGAGTCACTACAGCACTGTATTGACAAAGCAAAGAGCAAGAATGTGATCTAATTTACATTAAATGTTAAATAGGAGTTTTGTCTGTCGCCTGAACCGTCTACTCACTGTCACTTTTGGTCGGTCAATAAAAGATCTCTTGTTGCATTGTTTCTGCATGGCCACCAGCTTCTCTATCATCTCCTGTTGCTCGGGTGCCAGGGTGGCCACTTCCTGTGGCGGGGTCGGGGTGATCACCGTCGATGTGCGGGCTGTTTCCTCCTCTTGCTGCTTCTTCATTTTCTTCACTCTGATCTGCTCCTCAGAGAGCACACCTACGGGGTCAAAGGAAACCGACACAATCACTGGACTGCTGTCTAGATTAGCCAAATGACGACCACTTTCACGTTTGGCCAGTATTGTTCAACGCAGTCCGCAGCTAAAGCGGAATCCTAAGTTTAAAGAGTTTCCCTTCTTCGGAGCAAGGCGCCGAATAGCCGCTAGTGTCATTTGGCTTTAGGGTTCAGAACAAAGTCTAGACACTCACACTGCTCCAGCATGCCCGCCTCCCGGCACTTGCGCAGGCGGCACTGCTGGCACTTGCGGCGCATGTACATGTCCATCTCGCATCGGCCGTTGTTCTTGCAGGAGTACTGGGCGCCCTTGATGACGCTGCGCCGAAAGAAGCCCTTGCAGCCCTCGCAGCTCAGCACGTTGTAGTGGAAGCCGGAGGCCTTGTCCCCGCACACGCTGCACACCTCGTTGCCCAGCATCTTAGGCGCGGGCCCCTTCTTCCTCTTCACCGGCTGGCCGTCCGCTGTCGACGCGTAGAGGACGTGTCAAACATCGTAAACGTATCACAGCTATGAGCCTTTGCAACTGAAGAAAAATCTATCCATTGCTGTCAATTTAAGACCTGTGTAATAGGCTAGGCTGCAGAACGGTAAATAACATTAAGACTAGGATAAACAAGACTTTCAAGTTGCAAACAAGTCCGCATTAAAAGCCTTAAAATAGAGACAACAAGAGGTGCCAGACAGGGTAAGACACGTCCAGAGCAGACTCTTAGCCACACATCAGAACTCGTCACACCGGTTTAATGACACACAGACACAGATGGAGGCAAACGTACACATACAGGCACACTAGAAAGGCGCACACGTGCACAGCGTTAGTTTTGCGATGGATCGTTTTCCACGGTGGCCGTTAGGAGCACACACCAAAAAAGATTAAATGGGATTCATTAACCAAAAAGAAAAAAAAAGGTGAATGACGTCGATTCGTGGGTGCATGTCTGCGTTAGTATGTCACAACATTTCCCTTCCATTGTGAAGGGAAGTGAGTACACAGACACATCAGCACTGCCTGACTCATCCAAGGGCTCTTTCATTACCTTCTTGACTCAAAATAACAATTTATTTGCTTCAACGAACTGTAGCTTTTTCAATGACTAACAATAGAGACCAGAGCAGCAGTATTTACAGAAACTAGATAGTGGTTATAAAAGTCATACAGGGGTGGTCTCCCTAAAATCTTGTTTAAAACTATATATGCACACGTTCTGGTATTTACATCTGTTTGAATTGCAAAAGTCTCAGGTGCAAATGCAAGATAAATGCTCACCCTGTAGACCCCCTGAACTTTAGTTTCCATTACAGTTAACATCCAGGTGGCAGTTGAAGTTTTATTTCAGTTTGTTCAAAATATTCCTTCTAGGTTAGGCAGTTTCAGTTTTAATATTTGATCGGTCGTGGCCAAACAGAATGCCTTATGTACTCGATTCAAATTTATGATAGCTCTTAATTGTTACTGTTGTTCTGGAAAGAAAAAATACTGTTAAATTGTTCGCACGCGTCAGTTTTAGATCATTTCTGCAGATAATTTTAACACACATTTACAAACACATGCACATGGACTTACGCACACACAGACACACACACCTGTGTTGACAGGCATATCGCCTGCAGCTGGATCTAGTTTAATGTCACTGGGTTCTATGGGCAGAGGACTGCTCATCTCAGTCAGAGAAGAGTCGTTATGAGGGGTTACAGAGAAGTCATCCGGCTGGGGAAGGTCATCCAACGACAGGCCATCAGGCTTTACTTGGGCACTTCTGCCACGCTCCTCCACCATGCAGTCCAGCTGCAGTTCCGAGGCTCCGTCAAACACTTTACTCTCATCTGGGAGAAGAGAGCCGTTCAGATTCTATGTCGTAAGTGCTCCGCCCTCTAACGGGCTTCGCTACTGGTTTACCCTACGAAGAGCCTCTGTAATTTCTAAATAAACTTTGACATCTTGAATACACGGACAGTTTTTCACATTACTCCAATCATTTTAATGTTGACTGGGACAGTGCAAGTTTGCGTAGCGCATATTACTTATGAATGCACTAAAATCAGCTTGATGAACAAATGTACAAATCATTCTATTATATTTATGTGAAAGAACATTTTCTGATTGATAACAAAAAATGAGAATATACAGCCATCGCTCAATAATGAAACCACATCTTTAAATGCACTGACCTTTAATCATCTTATTACCACTACAGAAATCTATCAAAGGCTAAGAATGGTGGTCATTTACTTCTAGACAAAATACTGCAAACTTTTCTACATCATACAACAGAGATGAAGAGGACTTGGCCTCACTGAGCGTCATCTCCTCCACTTGACAGAAACATTTTGTTAAATAAGTAGTCGACCTTACCATGACCAACATCTGGGATATCAGTCACAGACAGCGTGGACATCTTCTGCACAGCAGCTTGTCATTACGAAATCAAACTGCACCTGCACAAGAAAATAGAACAATCACACTCAAACGTGCCTATAATTTAAAAAATGATACCACTAAAAATACAAAAAGACCATTCTGTTTTCGCTTTCCCCTCTCCGGGGAGGTCAGAGCGCATGCCTTTGATCTTGATCTTTGACTCGGCCTTGAACTTGACTCTGTCTCAACTAGGACAGGTCTTTGTCTTGTCTTGGTCTCAACTAGGATGGAGTTGGCTACAGCACTGTGCTACAAAAAAAAAGCATGGAGAGACAAACCAACTAGTTTTAAAAGCAGAAATGAAATTGGTCATGTGTCACATCTGGACGTATTTCAGGAAACTTATTCTAAAGACACCCATGCAAGATTGTTGGTTGTTCTAAGCCAGCTGGAAAGAAGAAAAAACATTTTAAATTTGATAAAAATAGGCTGTTTAATTTTCTATGAATATGATCACTTGTTTAAAAAAACTTAATTAGCCAAAAAAATAATATGCTTCACAAGAGGAATTGACTTGATAGGCTAAGGCAGAATCTGAGAGCACAACATTGCAGTCTCTTGGACCTGATACGATAACCAAACAGGTGCCATAAGGCACAGTGAACATAAGCACAAATAAACATTTTTCAGAATATGGGAATAATTCCTAACCCAATTTATACTATGCATTATCCTACCTAATACCCCTTTCACACACAAACCTGGGTTTTACACAGGATATTGAACATGGGTTCAACCCGCGTTGGACCCATTCAAACGACACTATAGTCATGGGGAAGCCCTGGGTCGTCGCCCTTCGCACCAGACCTGCGTCCCAAAGTTTACTTCCATATACATCACTGAACAGGGTTGTCACATTTCAATCTCATTAAACGCGGACGTTTCAAAGTTAGTTTACACTGGAGATTCAGCATATATAACAGAGTCATTTACTATTCGAACCAGGTCCGTGACCCTGGTAACCCTGGTTACTCGACGAGGGTTTCGATTAAGGAACCTCATTGGTTACGATCGGAGGCACACAAATATAAAGGTCTAGTGTGAAGGGCCACGACCTGGGGCTTACCCGTGACCATAGTGTGGTTTGAATGAGTATGTGGTTTGAATCAACTTGGGTTGAACCCATGTTCAATGTTCCATGTAAAACCTGGGATTTATGTGTGAAAGGGGGATTAGACTATTGCCATGCAAATAAAACCAATGTACAGAGTCTCAAGACAAAGGGACAAGTTCCTATGCTCAACTTGAGCACAAAGCATACTACAAAAGGCAACTTAGCATTAAAAGGATATTATGATCATGTAGGTCATGATCATGTAAATGTATAGATCATGTAAGAAAACTAAAACTAAGCAAACAAGTCTTGAGGCAAGCTCACAGAACAATAGCACTTAGCAGCAACCACAATGTTAGCAATTAGCCATGAGTACCACAATACATTTTTTTAAGTATCAAATGTCGCTAGCAAACAAACAAACAATTATTTTTCTGTGCTGGGTGGTATTGATGCAATTCAACCAGTAGCTAAAAAGCACCAAGCATTGATGCAGAGCCGTATTCAGTTCACGTTAAGATCCCATCCCTCCACCTCACACACAAGCAGGTTACCACTGTGAGGAACATTATACACCGTTATAGCACTAGTACGGGCTTGAACTTACCTCTGAAGTTAATGTCTTATTATAGCCTATTCATCTTGCCAATGCAAGTACACAACCTCAGTTTGTCAATATCCCTGTGTTGACAGAAGACTTGCTTGGCTGATGAACCTTTGAGGAAACCCACTTAAGGAAATACAGAATCCCTCTGACTTATTGGGTGGACGTTAATGACTCGGTATCTTGAAGAGCAAGAAAGGGAGAGGAGCGATCCCTTTCTACAATGCCCTGTGGAAAACAAAAGGAGAAACAGAGAGAGAGAGGGAGGAGAGGGGTTAGGAGAGGAAGGCAGTGTAAAAAAAAAAAAACGGGAACACCAGAGGTTACCATCGGTCGTTTGCATGGCTCTGAAAACCCCACAGGGCCGTGCTGCTCCAGCCTTTTCCTGTTAGAGTATCCAAGCAGCCCCTTTTACACAAACACCCCCACACTTGCTGCATACAACTGAGGGAGAACCCCATCTTCTTTCACCAACACTATGATCTAGTGTCTGAATCCAGCAGTCCACATAGGCTGTGTCCTCGTTACAACAAATAAACATATTAATCTGTCAGAATCAACCAGTCCATGTAGGCCAATTCACCGTTACATCAAATTAGGCTGCAAGACTTAAAAGAAATAGGTAATAATTCACAGAAATACAACATTATTCCTGGATCCTACTGTGTTAACGACCACCATCAATAACTTAACTTAATAAGACACTTACTGCCATTCCTAATATTACACCCACAAATCAGCAACAAGAATGCAGCTGCGTACCAAGCATAAATTATATCAGTCACATTAGGGGCCTCTCTTTCACTTCTATGACGAACTGACCAATGCGGGGAAAGTCCAGGTTCAGAAGAGGCATGATTTTCACAAACTGAAGAACTGGAAATCAATATTGTTTTAAACTGAATGAGTCAACCGTGGTTCCTGTTTGATGGTTGACATGCAGTATGGAGAATGTATGCCAAGCTTGTTTGATTTCTTATCGTTTCAGTACAGTCAGGTATAGGTTGATATAGGTGATATCAACTCTGTAGATAGGAAGTCTGTAACCGTGGGTGGCATTTAGAATTTAGCCTACTTGATGAATTCAAGACCTTTTTGTTCAGAACTGTTCTGCTGTGCCTGTGACCTAAAGTAACCCCTTCACTTGCTGTCCCAGTCCAATGTTCTCTACAGCTTATCAGTTAGTTACCTTTGTCCGTATGGGCGATTTCATAGAATGTTGGAGATTAATTGTGCCACCAAAAAAAAAAATAGAGAATTGCATTCTTGATTTCCTGAGTGAAATCAGGAGCTTCTAGGGGTTGCAATCAACATTGTTGAGGAAGTAGTTAGGAAAGGGTAACCATTATTTCCTTATTATTTAGTCAAAAGACCCTTGTTATGACTGTAATATACTGACACAAAAAGTCACAATATATATTGTAGGGCTTATAAAAGCAGTAGCGGGACATTTATTTTAACCATAATAGCCTGACATGACAAAAGTCACAAATCAATATTAGACTTTGATGCCAAACTACCAGGCTACTGTCCTAGTTTGTTCTTAATTAAACTATATTTGTGATACAATGACAATATCACATTATGAGCCCTGTAACGTATGAGTGAAGCATGTTTTAAACCCTTACTGCTGAATCTAAATAGAGCCTTAAGATTATTTCTCTGCACTATGCTTTGCATATTAAAAGCTGAAAAAATATTTCACAATCATTGTCTACTATCATTGTCACTCGTGTGTGTTAAGAGAGGTCTCCCACTAAGTAAACAGAAAAACAGAATACAACTAGATTGAGTAAGCATGGTTGGCTGGGAAACAACCATTTCCTATAGTCTCAGACTATCAGCAGATGTAAAGGAAAAAAGCATCCCATACTCAGCACCAACATCGTGTGAAAGCATCAAAAGTCACTGCTTTCAGTTATAGTTTTGACAATTTAGCTCCCTTGACTGAAGTTCCCACGGACGCAGTGATGGTAAAAGAAGAAGTACACTTATTCAACGCTTCGAGTTGTAATGTTTATCTTCAACCTTGTTTAGACCTAGAGATATCAACGAGTTGGCAAAAGCTAACGTCACATCTGACAAAAAAAAAAGAAATGAAGACTGACATTTCAAAGACGAGAGACCCTGTAGCCGAGCTGGATAGCTGTTGTCAACTGGCAGGGAACTCAGTTGTCACTGTTTCGCAATCGTGTTATGTAAACACTTCAAAACCAGTTACGAGCAACAAGAAAGGCACCTGTGTTGGCATGCGTTAAATATTTCAAACTTAAAATGATGTTAACGGTTAACGTTAGGTTAATATTAACTTACTAGCTGCTACTGGCTATTTTGACGAGACTAACAACTAGTTAGCTGATGATATTAGCCCAGTAAGTTACTTTACAGGGGTCAACAGTTAAACAGCTAGCTAACTAGCTAAAAAAAAAGATGTAGCGGGCTAGCTTGTAAACATTAAGGTTAATTAATACCGTCTTGAGCCGTCAGCTAACTGTCAAAACAATAACAACACAGGGGTTTTAAGGTAGGCTTGCCTACATGGACAGGCTAAACAAGGCCAGTAACGTTAACGTTAGCTGTGTTGTAGCAGGACTAACATTAGACAACCCTGCACTCGAAAGGAACTCCCTTTTTACAAGTTCAATCCAGCGAGCCGATTCCACCATACACGTTCAACAAACACACTTAGACATCGCCAAAGGCAAAAAAAAATATGTTGACTTGCCGGGTAGTTCGGGAGTTTTGTAATGTGTTTACAACTGCTAGTTAGTTAACATTACCCCGTCCATTCGTGGCTGCGAATTGTGGCAGTGATTACTAACGCTAGCATGCTAGCTAGCTAAAGCTAGTGTCATGTGACTGGAGCAGCCAGTCGTAGAAGACGGGGTTCGAGGCCAGCGGCTTTTAGCAAAGAGCTTGATTTTGAATATCACGATAGCTTACGCGCAATTCATACTGTGGAAACCTTTGTCCGCTAGGCGGAACCGGAACTGGTGGAGCGTAGGGTGGGACATCGTCTCGCACATGCATACAACTGTCTAAAATTAAAATGTTCATTAATATTCATGTTATTCATTTAGCAGTGTAGCCATGGATAACACGTACATCAGCTAATTTATGCAAAAACCTAATGGAAATGCGTTACTGACCATACTATGCATGTGCAGCAAGGAACACTGTGTTTTTTTCTAGATTTACTAGATTTACCTAGATTTACTTTTACCATTATCCGTATCATGCTAAGACCTTGAACATTACGCTGTTCCGCTAAATCAAATAGGGCCCTTGCACAAAAAAACATATTTGACCGAATGTGAGACGCCCTCATTGACTCCCAGTCAAAAAAGGAAGCAGTCTAGTGTGCTTGGGGATTTTAAGAGAAGACGGAAGTAGCTCGGAGGTGGGGACTCTCGCTTCGCCTGTATTTTCTGCTTTTAGTATGGCTCAAGGAGGTTCTGTAGGATGTGGACAGAAAGTGATCAAAGGAACGAGACGGATTTCGCCATCTACTGGTTTTATTAATAAAAATAATAATAATAATAATAATAATAATAACAGAGAATAAGTAGAAAAAAAGATTGAAACAAAACATTACATATTCACGTTTTTGCTTGAATGGAGTTTACTCACATAAGGAATTATAAAGTCTTTGGGGAAAGGTAGACGACTGGGAAGGTTGAAGGATTTTGGGGCACACTGGTGTATTTGATGTAATATTGAAGTTTAACAAGGCGGATTATACTTTTACAACGAAAAAAATTAGATATATTTACATACACAAAAATAGGAGTGAAGAAACAATACATCTTGTCCTTTGGAACAGAAACAATATTGGCCTTGAAGCAGATGTGGACAAATTTGGAGGGGGGGAGTGGAAGAGCAACCAGCCTTCCTTAGCATTCCCCCTACCACATCCCTTGAGCATGCTCTCTCTCTCTCTCTCCCTCTCTCTCTCTCTCTCTCTCTCTCTCTCTCTCTCTCTCTCTCTCTCTCACACACACACACACACACACTGACTAAACTGGCTTAACCCTGGTGTTCGGTACAAGGACAGTGACATAAGCTATTCAGGCTATCTATCAGCCTATTTGTATTTTAATTTATGTACTGTTGCTATTAATCAACGTAGTTGTACTTTGCACACCTGTGACTTCACGACACAAGGACTTTGTTGTCACTTTGTTATGTACCACCATTGTCCAGTTGATCCTGTTCTGTAATGACTGTAACCTTGTGGTACTAGAATACTGCACTACAAATAACACAAAACTCAGTTTACCCACCTTTTTTATTTGCAGAATAGAATTTACCCTCCTTTTTAACAAATGCATAATATACATCAAAATAAGTAGTATCAAACTGATGTAATGTGTATGAAATATGGTATTTAAAGGGAATAAGCATTATTTGTAAAATAGCTGTAAAATAGCTATATTTTTGTCTATGTGGTTGGTTGCCTTATGGTGGTTACCGACTGAAGGTCATAGTTTTCCCACCTTTTTATTTACCACTACATCACTGGTTATGCCATTGAGGATAAGTAGTATGCAGTATCCAACCAAGCACTACACCAGCTGATTTTCTGGTAAAAAAAAAATACTACTTTAATTCTTTAAAGTTGAAAGAAGTAAAAAGCAAAACATAGAAACATATACTATCTCTGTTAAGAGGTCTCGCCTGGGTTGCCGCTAGAGGCCACTCGTTTCGAGATCAAAACCGGAAACTATTTTTCTAGCGGGGACTTTTTATTTCCGTCGAGGAAGAAGCAGGAAGAAAACATAAACAGATGTACGCTGCACGTTTCCAATAGATTTTCAAATTGATCGCGTAGGTCCACAAGCAAAGACACAATGCCTGTCATTTGTGCAGCAATAGGGTGCACCAACAGGTTTGTCAAAGGGTCGGAAATACGATTTTATAGGTAAGTTTGAACAGGTGCGCTGTACCAGGAGCTAATAAGACACAGTGTGTGCTATGTAAGCAGAGAGCTTGTATATGTCGCCTTGGAGAGTTGGAAATACATTCACAGATTCGACCTTCTCGGATCAATAACTCATAAGCGAAACGTTGTTAAAACGCAGACAATGCCTCTTAACTACCGTGGTAAGGTAGACAACGAGATACAACCTGATTTTCACCAAAAGGACAGTCCTCCGAGCAGGACAAGTAACATTGTTGCCTAAGTGTTCAATAACTTCCCTCTTAGACAGTGTAGTGTCACAAAACTCACTTCACACGTCAATGGTCTCCTGTCGGTTATGCTATAACCCTAGTTTGAGAAAATACGCTTTTGCGTAATTATAAGGGATTTCTATTGGGAAAAATATTCAATAACGTCACTCTTGTACAGTGTAGTGTCACAAAAATCACTTCACACATCAATGGTCTCCTGTTGGCACAGCAGGTGACCAAACAGCAAATATTGACCTGCTGTTTCATAGAGGTCATACAGTATAGGAATCTATTGGAGATTATGAATCAAACCTTCTTGTGCACAGGACTACAAGATGAAGCCACACAGATCGGGGTGGTGCCTGCTGCCCTGTCAGCTCCATACCAAGAATAGGGCAGTAGAAATTGATTGATTTCTTTTGTTTATGCAGTTAAAAAACTTGAATAATTCCTATTCCATCTTGCAGCTTTCTTTGAGGCATTATCAATCTTAACAATCAATTTGCCTCCATTGGAGTGGGCCAATACTATAATCCTTATATATATTTCAGAACAGTGCCGATTGATATGAATTTATTCCATATTCCAGGCTAATTTGGTGAGATAAAGATTGCAGTGGTAGGCCTCTGAAGGTAGGAGAAGCATCATCATTCAGCCGAGGTTTCTTGTGACTTTGTTGGCATAAATGATCACCCTACGCATACATGAAATGGAGAATATACAGACCTAAACGTTGCCTCTGGCGGTCAGAAAAAATATTTCAGAGGGTTGTTTGGACATTAATTAATGATTTATTTGCGCCTCAATATGTCGCCATTGTTCAAATTCAGAATGCAAAGGAACGACCACGACATCTTGAGGCCATCTACGCTACTAGGCCAGATGGTAAACTTAACTAAATCATTATATACTTGTGCTCTGGGTTTTTGGTTGAGCATGAAATAGTAAAGTTGTATATGTAGGCCTTAGAGTAATGCTAGACTAAGCTGTGATCATTGAACTCGTCTATCTGAACTTGCTTTAAAACTAATGGTCTCCTCACTCTCCTTACTGGTAGGTTCCCTCTGAGCAAGCCTGAACTTGCCAGCCAATGGGTGCACAGCCTGGGGATGAAAAACTTCATCCCAACCACCAACACCTGCCTCTGCTCAGAGCATTTCAGACCTGACTGCTTCAGAGACTACAATGGCAAGCAGTTTCTTAGAGAGGATGCCGTTCCTACCATATTTGCATCCGGGCACGATTCATCAAAGGTGTGGGTTCACATAATATATGTACCCTACTGCTCGTGGATCATTTCTAGATGTTTTTGATCGACATAAGCAGGTATTCCAGTTTTACATTAATCTTAAACTAACTGAATCAATATCTGCGAAACCTCCACAGATTGAGCTTCGGAAAAGGGGGGTGATGCCCAAGGATGCCAACCCTGCCAACCGATTGGGGACGCAAGCAGACAGAGACAGGGCAAGGGAGGCCGCCAGTCAACGCAAGGAAAAGCGAGGGAGTGTCAGGGTGAGTTGCAAAGAGATTTCCATTGCTTTTGGCTTATATGTGAGACATTGGTCCAGACTCAGATATTGTGAAGGATGTGTGAGGAAGAGCCCTGTACTTGGTGCTAAACGTTTATCCATTGTCTTCAGAGTCCATTTTGTTAAATGCCACACAAGCAGGGTACAATGATCCTGAAAAGGAACATTCATCATTCTGGCAAATAATTTTAATTGTGTCACAATATTTTTACTTTATTACGTATTATGTATACTTTGCATGGAACACAGACAAATATCTCCCACAAAATACATTCATCATAGTACAACAAAATGTCTAAAACTTTAAGGGGGGTGAATACTTTTTATAGTCGCTATATAACCCTTATCTGGGATAATCTACCTTGGCACAAAATATCTCGTTTTTTGTTTTTGCCTCAGGGTGGCCGAGGAGGAGGACGTGGAGCAAAGAATTCTGCCAATGACAGGTGAGACTATAGCATAATTGTTGGTATTGATTAAATAAAAATTCAATCAAAAAAATTGAAACATTGTTTCATTGTGTGTTGCAACTCTACTCTTTAGATGCTTAACAGCAGTTTTGTGGACCAGTTTATACAATCTAGTCCGATATGACATGAACGCTGCATAAGAATTCTTTGGTTCTCTGTTAGCAGCCTTGGAGACATCAGCAACAATTAACCACTGCTGATGCTAAATGAATGGGAGTGAAAGAGGCAATTATGACTTATGTACTTATATAATCTATTGGTCAAATCACTAAATCATCTTAGATTTAAAAACAAATGTTGATGATTTTGCAAGAAATTTTTTTAAACATGTTGCAGTTGCCTTATAACTCCCATTCATTTACATTTGCAGTGGATATTTTTTTTACTGATATTTGTGTGGCTATTACCACACAATTAAACCACGCATTCCAGTTTCACCAAGTGCTCAGACCATTCTCAAGCCAAAGATCAACCAATCATTGAAAAATTATATAAATGTTCCTGTAAGCAGACTTTGTAGCCTGCCTCTCCTGTGCGGTGATAATGGTTGAATCATAACAATCAAAAACATGCAAATTCAGTGGTCATATGAGTCATTCTACTATGAGAGTAATCCCTGTCTTTCTCATTGTTCATGCAGACAGACTATCGGAGCCAAGAGCAAAGTTTACGACAGCAAGGGCCGGCTGTTGTCCAACGGCAAGGACATGTGCGACTGCCTGGATGTGGACTGTATGGGCTGCTTCTACCCCTGCCCAGAGTGCAGCTCCAGAAAGTGCGGGGTCGAGTGCCGCTGTGACAGGAAGTGGCTTTATGAGCAGGTGGAGGTGGAGGGTGGAGAGATCATCCGTAACAAATTTGCCGGTTAATTAAACTGCTACTTGGCAGTGAATATTTTCAAGACTGGTCTTAATATCCAGTAGCATTTGGGAACAACAACTTGCTCCCTCCCAGAACAAGTAGTCTGGCCTTGATGTTGGACCCCTACATTTACTGTTTTGTTTTTTTTAAGAGTAAAGCTAACTGATGTTCAGCAGGCTTTACAAGAGGAATGGCTTGGTAAAATATCAAGCAAAGAAACAGTGTTGTGTAGAATTAGATGTTTTAATTTTTGTTTTTCTATTGTTTCTATCTATTTCTTCTGCAGCTTTATTTCTTTTACCTCTGTCCTACTTTTGTTGAATATTTAATGTGCCAACTTGCATAAATAAACCCTGTAATTCTGAGAAGTCATTTTGGCTATTATGATTTTGACATGGCATAAATTCAATATGATGGTGCAGCACAAATTAGTGGCGGTTTCCAGATTTACCTCAGGCTGCATTATTGATGTGATGTCCAGAAGAGGTGGAAACAAATCATCCTTTCTTCAGTCACAAGTCAATCTTGAGGTCCAAGTCTCTAGTCCAACCCCAAATTCTGAATTTTCATGTCAAGTCGATTTTTGCAGTTGCTCCAATGTCTACTGTAATCATTAAGAAAAGTTTTTTTTTTTTTCAGTTTTCTCATTTCAAAACAAAATAATTAAAATGCAACCAAGAAAATGTAAAAAAAAACCAAAAAACATTAAATGAGCTGTGTACATCCTAAATAACATGACAATGTTACAGTTAGTATCTAATAAAAAATAGTATTTAAAAGTAATTCATAATTGCTCATACAGACACAAGGCTGTATCACTTCATGTGTAAAGTAAGCAAATCTAAATGCTGTAGGGATAAATGAACACGTCTAGTGTGGAGGGTGGGCATCCTGTGGCACCCACACTGCATCAGCTCAAAGTGCAGGAAGGCCACATGGCTTTCATAGATTTCAGTTAGTTATGCCTGACTCACAGAGGTTACCTTACTTGCTATTTTCACTAAGCTCCCCAGACTGTTTTATGGCCAGGGTGCAATACACTGGAACAAATTCAATAGAACTCCAATAAAACTACGTCATCATTTTACAACACAAGTTACAGAGTTCATTTCCATTGGAAAAACAGATGCTGCTGTATCTTCTTACCGCTTCCTAATAGCAACTCCCTGAAATTGTCCATCAACTCAATCTCCCTGCCTTTGATTACAGTGTTTTGGGTACCAGCTTGTAACCTTAAATTGACAGCCATGTTCTTTGCATTAGAGAACATTCGACTAAAGGAAGAATTCATGACGTCATGACACAAAGTGTCCATTTTCCCCTTCCTGCAAGAGACTAGCAATGACCGAATTATCCGTAAACTTGGTTAAATACATATTGAAATGTTGGATGCTGCAGTCATTAGCGGGGTAATGCAACCCTTGGGGGAACCAGTGGAAAAAGAAAGAAGAAAACTTTTAAAAGGGGGGAAACTCTATTTACTACCGAAATTCGTTAAGCAAAAAGATGGCTTGAGGCAACATGCAAACAACAGTGTTGTAGTTCCTTAGCCGTAACAAGGAAGCACTTAAAAACCAATAGCGGATTGTGCCTTTAAAGGCTAAAACGGCATCAATAAACAGTAGCTTCACGTGAGTCTTTAGTCCCTCTAGATGCTGATACAATAGATGAACTATACAGGTATAACCCTGTATCCATACTGTCCATGTATTATCAGCTTGGTCCAGAATATATCAGTTTTTCAAATGGTTTCATTATCGGGGAAGTTAATGGCACTGGCCTGAAAGCATTTAGCCCATTTTTTCCCCTTTTTTTAACAAATCAAGACACTATTTTCTGCTGATGTCTGTCGACAACCTGCCTCTCCAAATTCTACTACGTCACGACCTGTCCTGCACTTCCTCCGCTGGCTGCCTGTCGCCGCTCCTATCAATTTACAAACCCTGCTGCCGCCACACAAGGCCGCAACGGGAGCTGCACCCCCATACCTCCAGGCCGTGTGCCATCCTGTCCTCAGAGCCCTGTTACAACAGGCTGCGTAGGTCACCCTTCCCCACAGGGCTTGGTCATTGCTCATCCAGCCTAAAATCTTCTCTCACTTGGCTCCACTCCAATCAGAACAGCAAAGTCACTCCATAGCTTACATTGCAAGCTGAATGCTTGTCTATTCAATAAATATGTTCCATCCCTGTCTCCTGTATATTCTTGATCCAATATGCTCTTGCCTTGAATTAAAAAAAGTTAAAAAAAAAAAAAAAAAAAAAGAATTCTACCCTCTTCTCAGTTCTTATTTCCTTTCCAACTACTTTTCTATCCTACATGATCATTCTAGTTTACCTTGCGAGGCAACTGGATTCACGAGATCATGAGTTCACGCGAGAGTCACGATCACAAGAATCCGTCTTGTCAGGCTTCAAGTTAATTCCATTATGGCCGAACTTCAGTTTTGCGGACCAATCAGCGTCCTATGAGGAACTACTGGCAACTACGGGTGTGGTTTAGCCTGTGGTTTAGCCCGTGATAGATGGTTAACCTGTGATAGATGGTGATAGACAGATGGTTCATCTGCCAAGAAAGTGCCTGCCCTTTTCCAAACAGTTTCCAATGAAGACTACCCAGATGGTTCTGTGTAACAAACCATCTTGCGTGTGAGGTTACATTCTAGTAGCACAAGAATATTTTGTTACATCTAATATTAAGGGAATTTGGCAATGACCCTTGCATTCATTATTAGTTGATTGTACACCTACATTACTGGTGCACTCTTTGTAATGCAAAGTACGTATTTTGCACCAAGCAGGTAAATATTTGTTACTCAACAGTTGTTGTATCCCCATATCTGCCTTTGTGACGTCATTGTCTGCAAGCCTGTTCCCAGATCCCTCTAACTTTAATAGCACCTCGTCTGCAAATTTGGACAAAATAATAAAATGTATTTATCATCATTTGCAGCTTGTCCTTCACATCCCCAGGCCAAAAAGATGTGCACTGTTTTTTTCTGGGAAAATAACCACAGACATTATTGTTAATGTCTTCAAAAAAAGGAAATGACCAGTCTCTCTAGGGCTGGTCGAGTCTTTACTGTTCCCTAGAACAGGACATATGATCCTAGAAAAAAGCCATAGCGTGATGTGATGTTTAATGCTTTTTTTTTTTTAAACCACGTCTTTTCACAGCACTAATACTAACAACACATTATATGACCTTGGTGCTAACAATCTGGTGTCATTATGAGAGGCTGTACCGCCTTTTAGCTGAAAAACAAGCTGTGGATGCAGTGGTAGTGTGCTTCTCTATAATTCTTTTCATTTCTCTGCAAATATATGAATTAGCTTTGTCTTTATTGTATTTTTGATTGCAGTTTTCAGAATCTCAAAGAAAAGACCTCAGTAAGTGGAGGCAGTGATTATTTTTCCACTGTTGAGATGTGCGCTTTGTTTGACTTTTGTGTCAGGGTAGTGAGAACTTTGCATTTTGGCTGAGTTCTAATTCAAAACAAATCAGTGAAGTCAGTCTTCCTCAAGCTTAAACAGCCTACGCCTGTGTCCCGTTTTGTAGTAGGCAGCATGATACAGTTTTGTTAAAACAAGGCAATACTCATTTACTGCAAGCCAGTAGTGCTCCTGTGTAAAACAGTAGATTGTTATTGATTGTGTTTATTCTAGCTAAGACAGAGGATGAAATTTGATTCAGTATATTTTAATGATCCCCCAAGGGGGAAACTCGCCTTTCATCCTCTGGTTTGGGCACAGGCTAAGCCGGTTAAATATAGTGCACTGGAGCAGGTCAGGGTTAAATATCTTGCTCAAGGATACTTCAGTGGATATGGCCACACAGGGGTGGCCCTCTAGTTGGGACATGGCCTTAATCACTAGGTTATCTTGCAGTTACATGTCAAAGGTATGGTAACTTAAAGGTATGGTAACTAATTCAATGTTAGTGAAAAAAACAAAACTGTTTTGTGATAGCCATTTATTTCAGTAGCAAATCATTAAACTGTCACTGACAAGTAGGTATTTCCTGTAGGTGAGATCATGGGGTTCATGGGGTTCTTTAATAGGACAGACAATTTGGCATATCTCCGGGAAACCTCCCACAGTAAGTGTTTCCCATTTCACATGTGGTACACATGCAATCCTTGGCCACGGGATAGGCGATCCCCACTGGGCAGCCTTCAATGTGTTTCACCTCATAGGACCATTCCCCATTGCAGGTCTCCTGCTTGGGCCAGTCATCTTGTCCTAAGTAGACTGGATCCTGTCATTAACACCAGCAGATGAAATTATGTGAATATAAGCATTGTCCACATGACTCATGACATTGGTTGGTTACTCTGAGCTGTGGAACAGCTCAGATGCAGAGCATCTTCAAGCAGCCTGTGCTTCAGCAGCTGGATTTTGTGTTGTTTTGTTCAGTTTTCCTTGGCTTTTGTACTTCAAATATGGGTAACTGTTACCAGACTACATGGTTTTTTAAATGCTTTCTATTCTGCTGATTATAATTGTGTTTAGAGTTGTTGTTGCCTACATTGTTGTGCTGTACAGGCAAAGTAAATACAGTTGAGTCCAGTTATGAACGACCTACAGATTATTTGTGGCTGTGTTTATATAATATATACATGATAGATGTCGTTTTATGTTAATTGTAAATGAATGCAGCCCTTTATATACATTCACAAGTTAATTCGCTTTGAACGTGGAATTCAGAGCAGGTTTCACTTTAAATTAGATCATCGTTTGGTCACATCTCCAATCTACAAGGAGGCTCTCGGGAAGTGACGTGTTAATTACGCACTGAGCAGCAGAGCGTCCGAAAAGATACACACTGCTGTTTATTCACACAAAGGTATGTTCAACGATAGTACACGTATTGGGCATGTAGTGCATATTATGCGATTAAGCTTTATTAAGGCGTAAGCCTTGGTTGCTGTAGAACAATAATGTTTTAAATGCCAATACCATTCATATTGCCTGTGAGTATTAGACTAAAAGTGCTTCATATCACAAAGCTATATTTCCACATAATGACCCATGCAGAATAAATAAATATAAGATTATATATATCTCTTATTATATATATATCTATATTACAGGCAAATGCAGCTTTGCTTAGTTTTTGACTGTAGCTTTAAAGGTTAAACGTAAAGAGCATATATCAGCAACTTGTTCATTACCTGCTGGTAACACTGGCCTGCACATATAGTGGTGTCGATGGACTCTTTCCTGCCACAGCTTTCCACCGTGATACTAACGTTAGTTGGACGGCAGCCGAAGCTGCAGACCTGCCCCGCCTCCGCCAGGGCCAGCATCGCTGCCATGACAACCAGCTGCATCCTCGGCTGAGATGCAGTACAAGAGCCTACCACAAGGTGGGGGATCAGCCTGTACATCAGATACAATGTCAGTAGATATATGTTACAGTATTTTATGATTGCTTACACACTAAAATTACAAATGACACACAGTTAGTTAAACCTGACACTCAAGGAGCAAAGCCTCAGCCCAGATCAGTATAACTATAAGCACATTCTCAGCCTCACACTTTTTGCAAAACACTACACACAGTGTTTTGCAAAGCACTAAACACACAGGTCTCTACATTAGACACAGAAATCTAACACGATGTCACTCTGTTGCCATTTCAAGGCACTGCCTTTCAAAATACCGCACCTATGAACCAACTGATCAAACACGGCCGTCGGGTGTACAGACACTTAGGGGTTGTACTGACTGATTTTACAATGTGGAGAGAAATAAATATTTTCATCAGTGTGCAGTATTGGTCTTGTGTGCTGTGTTTGGTCAATATATTCATGCACTTTACTCTAACAATATCTCTGAAAAAATCACACAGACTATATCATTAGAAAAGTAGAAATGTTAAAAGTGTTTTAGATTGAGCACAGCAGATTCAGATCATATGAACCATGTGTGTGCTATACGGTGACAAAATTGGGTTTTATAAATTATTGTGTAGTTTTGAATGAAGTGTTTAATTTTGCAAAAGATCTGAGATGTTCAGCTACTTGTGTGTGTGGTTGTGTGAATTGTGTATAGTGCTTTGACAAAATGAGCCCTGTTTTCAAGATTGTGCTTAAGCAATTGTAAAAAAAACTGTAACTATATTATATTATCAACTATGTAGTGGCTCCAACAAACAAGCCACTTATTGAGAAGCATTTTCCAGTATTGTGATCACATTACATGTTAAGTTGGACTACTGTGCCTATTATTGCATTCACCTTCAACACTTATTTTCCAAGACACACAAGCTGCCTTCTCGTTAGTTCCCTTTCAACATCCATCCTCTCTGGTCAATGTCTCATAACGTCTGAAATGTTCACAACCTTTCAAAACAATGTTTGCATAACCCAAATCTCTTTCCAACGAAATCACAGAAGCTGCTCAGATTTCCCAGCATCTCCCTCGTTAAAAATGCACACCAAATAAACAAAAACTCTTCTATAACAAATGTTGCTATCACATGTCTTTAAAGTTATCAAATTAGGTTATGGGAAAAGGAGGAGGAATTGGTACATATTTAAAAAAAAAAAGATTTAATATATTTTGAACATATTCTAAAATGTATCAAATAGATGAATAAAACATTATCATTGCACAAGCAATTTATGCAGATTCCTGCATGGACATATTATCTTTGAAACAAAGCAACACTATTATTAGAGAATTACATTCAACACAGGTATTGCTGAAACGTGCTATTTTTCTGACTAACAGTGCAACTATGCTGTATCACCTGTTGCCTCCTGAAGGGTCTGTCAGCTCCTCTAAGTTCAAATCTATTATATAAATCTCATCTAGTCTCTGTATGTTATTAAGACTTTATAGTTGCACAATAAAAACTCAAACAGTTTTCATGTTATCTACACATCATCACCTCTATCATACAACTCACCTGTAGATCTCTGTGGTTTGGACTTCAAGTTCCTTCTGGTACTGTCTAACCATCTGTGGCTTTCATCGTGATATGACTTCCTTATCATAACTTAAATAGGGCTCGTCATAAATCTTTTAATCTCTGTAGCCTTGGCTTTTTGTCTACCTGTTTAGATGTAATAATGCAAACATACCTCTCTTTTTCCCAAACAGATAAAGGAAGGCCCATGGCTCAAGGTCTTTCCTCCTACACACGAGGAGGAGCAAGTCTGAATCTTTAAAATGTCTGGTTTTAAAAAATGAGTGAAAGGCTTAGATGGACCAGACAAAATAAGTCTGCCTCCACAGTGAGATGGAAAATTAATGTTACTATACGCCTTCATGTGTGAAATATCCCGTGGATGCAGCTGCAGACCTCACAGCCTTTAGTAAATACTCATTTGATATAAGCGTTTTAGACTCTTTTGTCTCATGCTACACTATCACAAAGTTCCTATACACTATCATAACTTATTGTATAGACACACCTGTAATTTACGTGGCATCCTTGTAAATAGGTTTGCAGTTTAACAATGAAAGCTGATGATTCATTAAACGGTATTATCTTGAATGCAGTGTGACCTTTTGACTAAGCCTTTTTCTCGTGATGCATTATAAGATTGGAAGATAACGAGCTGCAATGACTTTGTCCAATTTAATCTGAGGATAGAGAAATTGGCCTTTCACTCTTCTAAAGATGTAAGATTTTAAAGTCAGTCTTATATTTCTCAAATCGCTCAAACAAACATTTATAAGCAAGCATTATCTAAAAACAATAGCACCTCATATGCAGTGTGATACCATGACATTTTGAAATTAACCCTACATGAACAGAACTGAGAGTCACCTGAAGGAGAAGGGCAAAGAGTGAACAGTCAAGCTTTGCCCTCACATGTCAGTTGTTTAGAATAGCTAAGGCAGCCAGCCGGTGTCTGCCTCTGTTCAGCAACTAGGATCTAGTCTGCTGCATTCAGTAAAGTTAGCACTGCACCACAAGCTAGACCGTCTGCAGTGACAGTAGAATATAACTACTTGGGCAGAAGCCATGCTTCTTGCAACTGCTGCTCTGTCTGCCCTTGCAGCCACTGGGGATGTATATTCCCCGATATCCTGCTTGACTGCCGTACCTGCCTGACAAGATTTTTATGGTGTGTCATCCTTGTTCTTTTTAGATGGCACTTCCTTTATGGAACTTGCAGCTGAAATACAGCTTTATTCACGCGTTTTGTCCTTAATGAATAGCGGGGATAGTTGATTAATCTTTTACTTAAAATAGAATGTATCATTAGTCATTTTCTGAGACGCTCGCATAATAGCCATTGAGTTTAAGTAGCCACAGTTTTTTACAATCGCTAACATCCTTTTGTCCAATCTGTAGTCACATTTTCAAAACTCTAAACACAATTAGCATAGCATCCGTCTGTTGTGGACTAAACCATTAACACAATTCATGTTGTTTTCATGCAATATAGTCAATTAAAAAATAAAAAGCTTAAATTTTCTTTACATACAAGCTTACCCAATACCAAAATTATGGATCTTTCTTATTATTATTATTATTGTAAGTTGGCAATTAATGAACAAAATGTGGTTTTGAGCAGAAAATTAACTATTTGGCTAATTATTTGATGTAGGTGTGTTGCTGTGTTAACAGTTTAGAAAAAGTATCTCATGTATAGGTAAACAATTGTTAGCAATTATAAAAAAAACTGTAAAATGAGTGCATCTGCACAAAAAATAGATTCATTAATTGTGTAGTTGAAATCACAACACTAGTGCATGCACTGCATTGATATGTTAATTAATTACATAAATATCTTTTTTTTTGTGATCAAATGTTTTTATTTATATTTCATATTTTATAGACAGTGGCATCCACAATGATGTCAAACAAACATTATACACATATCAAACATTAGGCACATAAACATGTTATTTATGCTTAACCTGTACGGTTAACTGGAATTTGGAAACATGGTCGGTCATCTTCAGCTCCAGAATACAATGTTTTCCATGTGCCATATAGTTTGTACTGGTGAACACCGCTCATTACTCTCTTCTCTTAGCCAAAACAAGAGAGAAGCTTTGTCCTTGCCACTAATCTATGATGTCACATCAATGTCCATTGGGAATCATTTTTAAATGATGGAAAAGGTGACTGTTTCCTGGCTCATAAGCCTCAGGACTGCTATAAAATAGAGGTCCTGTGGGTGTAAAAGCTCAAACAAGGTTTATATGAGGCAGCAAATAAAAAGGCTCGACGCAATGCATCTTGAATACATCACGAGTGTTGGCCTTTTTTTTTTTTTACTTTAGAGGGAAGTTCTACAAATTCTCAGTTTTTCATCAACGCACCAGAAAAAAACCTGCCAGAGGAGGATCTACACTATCAACAAACTCAAGCCCACTCTATCACACATTGCTCTCTCCCTCCGCACAGGATCATCATCCTTACTTACTGCTCAGTCTGCTTCTTATCCATGCTCTCAGTCGCCAAGCGAAACAAACACATCAAAATTAGTCTGTCACACACAAAACACCCACCATAACACAAGAACGCTGAACGTCCTTTCAACCTGTTTCTCCCTTCCTCCCGTCTGCTCTAATAAACGGCTCCATAATGCAACTGTGGACAGCGCTATCACCACTAGTTTCATCCATGCAAACTCTTTCATTTTTTATCTATGTGTTCAGTTGTTTGTTAATTTGTTTGTTTGTTTATTTATATATTGGGGGGGGGTTACTAACTTGGATTAGTTTATTACATGTGTTCCTCTACAATACAGAGGCATTTCGGAACAGACGCGCAAATTTCCATGCACCTCTGACTGCAGTTTAAAGAGCATCTAAACTTGTGTGTCTACTGCAAGTGCAGCCTCTCCTTTTGTTCACTCTATCAGCCCTTATTAATACTGACCTCACAACTCCCCCTGGTGCTGACAGAGTTGGTTGCTACATGAAGTGCAAGGACTGGGGGAGG
>OMKK01030284.1:0-11067 GCA_900302305.1 Polymixia japonica | reverse complement strand
AGTTAATCTCCATCTCCCCTCGTCCTTCTCCTAACTGCCCTCCTTGGTTGTTGACACTACATTTCCACACATTTTTCATCTAATTGCTTTTTTTTTTTTTCATGCGACACAAATTTCCTCCCCTTCTTTTTGCAGCGCGCGCCGTCCTTGACTCTACAGCTAATTAGTTTCAGAGTAATTACCTGCTTCAGCGCTTTGTAAAAGTCTGTCTTCTTGTTGGGAGAAATAAAGGCGTACGCGCGCCGGCGCGGCGAATAGTGCACTTTGGCGGCATTTGTTTGATGATGTATTTGATTGACTTCTTTTTTTTTTCTGCGCACGCTCACGGCCGGCGACGCCGTTGACGGCCTCCTCTTCCGGTGAGGGGCCAAGTAGATGGAGGGGCATAAGGAGAGTTGCCCGTGGCCAGTGACTGGGAGAGGGGCCACGGAGATGGAGGGGCATAAGGGGAGTTGCCCGTCGCCAGTCACTAGGAGAGGGGGCCAAGGAGATGGAGGGGCATAAGGGAAGTTTCCCCTGGCCAGTCACTAGGAGAGGGGGCCACGGAGATGGAGGGGCATAAGGGAAGTTTCCCCTGGCCAGTCACTAGGAGAGGGGGCCACGGAGATGGAGGGGCATAAGGGGAGTTGCCCGTGGCCAGTGACTAGGAGAGGGGCCAAGGAGATGGAGGGGCATAAGGGGAGTTGCCCGTAGCCAGTGACTACAAAGCGAGCGTCCTATTCAGTAGAAATCACCACTATAGCCTACATCCTACATAGTCATATTTTCAATTAATATTTTTTTAACTTTCAAGCACTAAGCCCTGGAAAGGAAGTAAGGATCAGCATATTTAATCGGCATGAACTTTGTAAAGTACGCTTAACCGTCGCCCTGAAGTTACAAAGGCTTGCTTAAGAAATACGTTCCAGTAACATTAAACTTTTATCATTTTGCTGACGCTTTTATCCAGAGCAGCTCATAATGAGTAGAACAGTAGAAAGAGCAGACGAGTTAGTAGTACTGTAAGTACGTCAAAAGGGTCAAAGCCCCCAGTGCCCAGATAGTACGTGTCAGATGACAACCTTGTATCTCAGAAACTAATGCTGATTGTTCCAAACGTTAGGAGGAAGGAAGAATAATCTCGTTTGAAACACTGACATCTATGCTCTATTCAAAGTACATAATAGGTTATCTATCTATCTGTCTATCTATATATCTATGGAAGGTTTTGGAGAGATGGATGTAAAGTGCAGTTTAAAGTGTCCTTTTCTGGGTCCCTTCTTGTCAGCTAGAATTCCTCTTTTCAAATACACAGGTTGAACGCGCTCTGCGTTGAGTTCGCCGAGAGGTTTTTCCAAAACATTTTCAGTTTGCGTGCTCCTTTTCCTTTCCTCGAAATCTAATATATTTTCAAAGCTGAACAGAACTGCCAAGATTTAACTTGGATAAACAGCGAACGAAAATGGATTTGGAAAGCGCGTTTTGTAAACCCTCCATCCTGACAGCCAAAAGGTAAGTCATATTGTCTCACATTCCTTTCTATTTATCCCCGTAAACTGCTACGCGCTTCAAAGACGAATATATTTGAAAGCAAACGCACCCTTGCGTTGTCTGCGTCGTTGTCAAAACCTTTTTTCGCTTTTCTTTGGTCCGCGGTGCCGTGCCTGCAGACTAGATGACGCACGTTGTGTTGTGTTTGGCTGTTCCTTAACACTACAGCTGCTGGCAGCACCGTGTGCGTTCGTAAATTGGCACTCAGAGGTGCTCGGGTACTCTGGCAGCAAAATACACTCAATAAATTCAGAGGGCCATGTTCATTTATTCAGTGTCAGACCGCACTCGGGGTGCTCGAGGCAGAGACGGAACTGTGCCGAAAAATGGACTGAAGCCGGTGTCGCGCAAAAGCATCTCATCGCCGTATGCGCTCTGATGAAACGCCATGAAGAAGAAACTCGGTGAGATTTGCGCTTCTTCTTCTTCTTCTTCTTCGATACTGTCTTCTCGCCGTTCGGTCCGTCCAAACCGAGGTTGCAGTGGAATGGATGGCCTGCTGAGCGCTCTGCTTCCTGCGTCTTCCTCCTCTGCCTCCTCTTCCTCTCAACTTTTCCTCCACACTCCTTCCAGCTTCTCTTTTTATAAGCAGTATAGTAGTAGTAGTTTCCATATTCAACCAGACAAGTTGACTAACAAAACATTGAGATATATATATATATATATATACGCTGGGAGCTGGGAGAGCAGTCGCAGAGGGACGGAAGGTAACAAGCATAGATAAGCACATGTATACACTCACACACTCACGCACACACTGTAGCTGTTAGGTGCCTTGCTCAAGCTCATTTTAATGGTAGTTGTTGCGCGAGGTGTGGAGCCTCAGGGTCAAGGAAACGTTGCGCGGCCACTAGAGGAGAGAATCGGCAACCTCTCCCACACCGACGACGGCTAGGCAGAGTCCCAGTCCATCGTTACTACCACACCCAGCAAAGCTACAGCGTCTCGTGCTCGTTGCAGTCAACTTGTGTGTGTGTGTGTGTGTGTGTGTATGTGTGTGTGTGCAAGTCAACAGACTGACCTGGGCCCGCCCTGCAACCCCCGATGCATCGGCTGTCAATCAAACCGACAACTCGGGGAAAACCGAAACCTGAGTTCATAGATTATAAATGTAAGAACTATACTTTGACCATCCGGGACCAAAACAAGAGGTTTGAAAAATACTGACTGATATTCGCCGAGACCCCGTTCAACCCCTTTAATGGACGAACTAACGCGTTTCTCCCCACTTCCCCGTATGTGGCTCAACCCCTTCCTAGGACTCTCTGTCACAGTGTGAGGTGTATAAACCTCAGTCCCTTTAGCCCTCACCTCTTGCCCCCCCAGTCACACCAAATGTCCTTTTATTTTTAACTTCATTCTGTGTCTGGCGTTTTAATTTCCGGGTGCAGGAGTGCCTCTCCTACAAGAGGGTAGCACGTTTTCGAAGCTGGGGATTTGAACCAGCCACCCTCCCACTTCCTCCTTTCCTACCTCCACTGCCGCCCCCGCGTTCTCCTGAGTCATCTTCTTTCTCTTCCGTCTTTCTCTTTATTCCTGCCGAACACCCCCCCACACACACACACACACACATACCACCACCCTTCCTTCTCTTCCTCCTCCTCTTCTTCCTTTTCTTCTACAGAAAGAGGTCACCATCTGTGGCAGCAGCAAGGCCAAGTCAGAGCCCTCATTTATTAATCAGTGCTACATTTGCTAGTGTATCTAAACCCAGACACTAAACCCAGCCAAACACATTCAGGAACATAATGTGGGTAAATATTTCACAAGCTCACTCGATGTCATTCTGTGCCGGTCTCTCCCTCATCCAAATTGGGAATGTAAACAACTCTTGGTGTCTTGGGTAGATCGAACAAATAAACTCCCACTTCTGAAGACAAGTGTGAATAAACATGATGAGCTCTCTCTGCTCCACTTGATTGACTGATAAACTTTGTTTGGCTTACAATACAAAAAAAAAAGAAGAAATATTATAAATAAAATACAAAGACATGTGAATATACGACTACTGATATAGAAATATAGTACATCTTTCATCATCATCATCACCCTGTCACCATTTACATGTAAATGGACTGCATTTATATAGTGCTTTTCTAGTCTACCGACCACTCAAAGCGCTTTACAATATCTGCCTCACATTCACCCATTCACACATATATTCATACACTGATGACAGAGGCGTGCACACCTGCTCATCAGGAGCGGTTAGAGGTTTAGTGTCTTGCTCAAGGACACTTCAGCAAGCTCTCTGGAGGAGCCGGGGATCGAACCAGCAACCTTCCGATTACAAGACGACCCGCTCTTACCTCCTGAGCCATGCCGCCCCATGTACATGTTAAGCATTTAGTTCTCATCCTGAGAGACTTACAATGGGTGCAACAGTGGGATAAGCTTGTACCATTTCAGACAGTATGTACTTACAGTATACGTCGCTTCGCCACCAAGAGAAATTCCTGCACATTTATTATACCTGTGGGATAAAAGCCATATACAGCTATCAGATAACTCAGGGAACTGCAACTTAGCAATTCTAATGGTTTAAAATGTTATATCTGTAATTGCTTCATGTAATTGTCAACTTATCCACCAAAGTTAAACAGATTGCATTCTACAACAAGAGCAACAACATCTGTGTGATTATATATATATATAATATTATCCCTCAGCACAATAATATAGAATAACTTGCAAGATTTTTTTGTACCCATAATAATAGATCAAAAGAACAAGAACAAAACATATACATCAAGCTAGCATACCCCCTCTCATCTGAGAGCGCTCTGTTGTTAGCTTTGTTAGCACTCTGTTATTTTAGCATTGTTAGCACTCAGTTATTGTTAGCATTATTAGCGCTCTGTTATTTTAGCATTGTTAGCACTCTGTTATTGTTAGCATTGTTAGCATCGCCATAATCAGCTCTCCTTCACCATAAGTACCAAGCACTACACAACTCTTGCAGGATGCATTAAAGATCAAAAGCTCCAGTAAAACTGCTCTCGCTGAGATGTGACTTCAGAGGACATGCTTTGGTGCCTCTCCTAGGCTTTTGGATCTGATCATTTCATTAGCATTCTTGTGCCACCATGAATGGCTTATTATTCATATTAGCCTCCTGCAGCGCTTGAAAGCCCACAGAGGGTGCGTGCATGTAGCGGGCCTGTGTGATGGAGCCAAGGCTCAATGCCATGACAGCCTTGTTAATTCTCTGGTTACCACGGTGCTGAGAATATCAACAACTCCAGTCTGTATATTTATTTCTATTAATTAAATAATTAATTACATATGAATTAATTAGTTTTATTTATTTGATTAATTAAGGGGAAAGCATGGCTTTCACAGTGGCTTCTATTTAGTCCAAATACTACTGAAAAGGTATATTTATTTATTAATAATAACAATAATTATTTATTTGTAATGCAAATAAGGGTAAGACTGGACCTGTTTTGGCCCAGATCATGGATTCTCAAATGTTTTCATGTTCCAGGGCCCCAAATAGACATAAATTAGGTGATTGATGCCCGTCAAACACATCCTCCCCATCAGCCTGCACAAGCCAGAACACCTCACTAATGATAGTATCAATCTGACTGAGCTTTAATGCAGATTCTGTTATTCTTCCATAGCCATTAAATATGCTATCAGAATGTATCTTATAATATGTTAAAGAAAAAATCCTGTCTGTGGCGGCTTTACGTTACAATGATCACAATTACACCCTCAAGGACCCCTGGGGGTACGCAGACCTCAGTTTCAGAACCACTGCCTAGAGGTTAGAGAAGTGGGCTTGTGGTTGAAATCCCAGACCCACTAGGGAATATATAGGTGGGTAAAGTAAAGTAAAATATCCTCTCATCTTTCAATAAATACTTTCAACCTGCCCTTGAGCAAGGCATTTGACCATAAACTACTCCAGTAAAACAGTGATATTATTGGGCAGCTTCCAGGTTGAGTGGGTGGAATTGTATGAATATGAAGCGTGGTGCTAAGAGTGTGAGGTCTCAGCAAAACCTTCCCTGGAAAAATACAGAAATCTCACTCTCAGCTCTAGGAATTATTTTTTTTCTCATAACTGATCTGGTCGGATCTGGCTGTTATTACGGCCATGTCAAATTGATTGAAAGGAATTAACAAGGACTCACGTTTAATATCAAGGGACCACACACACACACACACACACACACACACACTGACCCCAACAATGGAAAATCCTACAATAGCAAGTTGGACATAAATATTCATTCAGCCATGCATATTCTGTACACGAACCCAATAGGCTATTGAAACTAATGATTAACATGAAAAAGTCATGCCATTTAACAATATGACATGATTCCTACATGAATCTAATGGATTAGAGCTGGTTTCTGGAGTTTATCTCACCCTGCAATCCAAATAGATCTAACTTCTTGAGGTCAGCCAATCCCAAAATACCCCTGCGCGTTCTAGCTTTCTATCAATTCTGACGTGTTAAGATTATTTTGGAGTGCATAGCCCGTGCTCTGAAAATGCCACTGTAATCCTTTAGACATGTTAAACATCCCACAAAGTGCTGACCTTTTTAGAAAAGCTGATTGCTTGATATTTGCAGTGACAAGTAAACTCCCGTTACTTTGCCAGGTCAGGGGGGGTAAAGCAAATTCAATTGCATTGGTACGAGGTCTAAAAGCAACATCCTTGAGGCGGGGCAGTTAAAAGCAAACTCACGGTAACAATCTGCGCTGGACAGATAAAAAAAGAGTGGACAATAAATGGATAGGAGAGCGATGAGGGTCATTTCTGACCAAGGTGCAAAAACACGTACACATACATTGAAGACATTTGGGATGCACAGCAATCATATACCAATAAAATAAATAAATAAATAAAATTCAAAGATATTATATTCATATGAAAACATAAAAACGATTGCTTTCTTAGTTGTCACTGGGGAAAGCTATAAACCAACCAACAAACATGAGGAATGTCTGGGACATGGGTGAAAATCTGAATCATTTCTTTTCTTAGGATGAAGATTAAACATTTTACTCGTCTAAAAAGAAAACAAAAAAACATGGGATTAGGATTAGACTGTATTCATTATGTTTAGCAAACTAGAAATCATTGAGAGAAATGTCTAATGTTTCATCCCTTCAGCAAATTGTATTCATAATAACATAATTAACATAATGTTAAGCATTTGGAAAAACTGGTTAAATTGATATGTCTACTATCCAAACCTTGCACTGTCCCTTTGTGCTACATTGGAGGTCCCGCATTATATTTTTCCTGGACAAATACATGTTAGAAAAAAAAAACCAACACTGCTGTGAGATGGAAACGTACTCTTGCCTGAGTTTGGAGCCCCCTGGGTGGGGTATGGTCAGGGTGGGGGGAAGGGTCGAGGTCGCTCCGTAACAGATGTCGGAGTTGCCTTTCAGGCCTCGATCAAAGGGGCCTGCTTTGTCTGGCATTAATATGAAATGATGAGCGCTCGGTTCAAGTTCTGTGTGCTAGGAAGCAGGGACGCAGGTTTGCCCTGATCTGTATTCACAGACACTTGTAGAGGTGATTAAGAGGCCGGTGGATTCTGTGGATGTTTCTGCTTCCCGGCAAGGAAGGTTCTATCTGGAGAGGAGATAGAACCTTCTAGAAAACATGGATAGAGACAATCCTTGCAGTAAACAAATTAATTGATCAATAAGTCAAGTACCTTATTTATTAATAAGTAGATTAGATAAATAAATAAATACATTGACCACATTTTCTTCTTAGTTCTTATGTCCATGAAATGTTCCATCTCTGCCTTCTCCCAGACAGTCGAAATGAACTGTGATGGGCTCTTTAGAGATCCAAAAAGTGCAAAACATGACCACAAAGTTACTCCAAACTCCAAAGTTATTACTTGTGCAGCATAATCCAAGTGTTCTGAAGCTGAACGATTGCAATTTGAGTCAAAAAGACTGATATTTACACAAGTATTTAGCCAAGCCAACAGCTAATACGGTTGTTTACAAACTGTCGTGTACGCCGGTCCCTACACCGGACAGCGCACACTCCGTCGAGTTTAATTTTCTAGCAAAAAAACAAATAATGTTTTATAGCCATGCTAGAAAATGTTTATTTTTGGGTGCACTATTTCTTTGGGTGCAGCTATTTAATGAAAATGGCTTTTTAACTCAATTTTTCAGTTTTTCTGTGTTTTTCTGAGTGTTTCTGCTGGCGGGGAAGAAACTCTGTGGGTGTCAGCTGTGCGTCTCCCCGCAGTTAGAGGAGTCGATGCCAACTGTACCGCCAGCTATCATACACAGTTATGATCTGCATCAGAGAACTCACATCCAGATGACTCAGTTATATACACATCTCATTTATAAACATTACGGCTGTACCAGAATATTATTATCAGCATTTTGCGAAGTTGTCTCTTCAATAAAAGCAATCGCACTGAACTCAAAAACCCCAGGACTGTTATGTGAATATGCACTTTTAAAAACCAATTGCATTTGAGATTGTTATAGACAGGAGTGTTTTGATGGCAAAGACTGTGATACATCTCTGAAAACTGATTTAACTTTAAACTGGTTCTCGCACAAGATTCAGGATGAAATATGTTCATACAAACATTTTATTAACGAGGCCCAATTAACTGTGCGAGCGCACACACACACACGCACACACACACACACACACACAGACTACAATACCCAGACACCTACCTCCGCAGCATGTCCCCTGGGGCTCTACCCTAGTCCTTCAATCAGGGTCTGATTAAAACCTAGGAATCCAGGTATCTGAGTGCTCCAGCCGATCAATATCTTGATGTGATCAATTACATGGAAGGAAAAGCAACCCAGCGCTGGTCGGCCAGGAACGGATGTGTCTACTTCTGCTCTGTCTCCAATCTCCCACATAATTTCACACAGGAAGATGCCCATATAAGGCCGTGACCCACGTGGAATTAATGAAATGCACGCTGAATTATTGATTAACACCTAAAACAAAATACACACTCTCACGCTTTAAGACCTGCACTCAATTTAGACACGCCTAAAGAGGATGTAATGGACAGAGACACGTACGCACACAAATAAATGTACATGCGCACACACACACACACACACACACACACACACACAGAAACACATCTCTGTAGGCGATGTTCAGAGCCTTTTGTGTGCACAGACTTTGATATAAAGTTGAATTTCATCAACTTGGCTCCATCTCATCGCCTGTGCTTCAGTCTGCAGAAGACGAATAACCTACTCAACGCATCCGGAGATCTTGGCTGTCTTTCATCACGAAACGGCACTCCACCAAACCTGCTCCACCTCCAGCTCCACCACTTCACACAGCATGGGAGTGAGAGAGGGAGAGAGAGAGAGAGAGAGAGAGAGAAAGAGGCAGCACTTCACAGAGCATGGGAGTGAGAGAGGGAGAGAGAGAGAGAGAGAGAGAGACAGCACTTCACAGAGCATGGCAGTGAGAGAGAGAGAGAGACAGAGAGAGACAGTGCTTCACAGAGCATGGGAGTGAGAGAGAGAGAGTGAGAGAGAGACAGCGCTTCACAGTCCGCTTCACAGTCCATTTGTATGTAGCTCTCATCAAACCTTCCTCCAAATGTCATCAGGAGACCGGGTGTATGTGTGTATGTGCGTGCTGCATGTGTCCACCTCTGATAAAACTATGTGTGTGTGTGTGTGTGTGTGTATGTGCTGTGTGGGTGTCCATATCTGTGTTGAGCTGGTGTGTATGCGTGCATTGGTGTGTGCATGTGTCTAATGTGTGTGTATGTGTTCATGTGTGTGTGTGTTTATGTGCGCCTGTATGTGTGTGTGCACCTGTATGTGTCTATGTATGCGTGTGTGTTCGTGTGCGTCTATGTGTGTGGATGTGTACCTGTGTGTTCATGTGCATCTGCATGTGTGTGTGTGTGTGTGTGTGTTCCAGTGCGTCTATTTGCGTGTGTGTGTTCCTATGTGTCTATGTATGTGCGTGTGTTTATGTGCATCTATGTGTCCGTCTACGCATGTGCGTGTGGATGTGAGTGTGTGTGCGTGTTCGTGTGCATGTGTGTGTGTGTGTGTGTTTCTGTACGCACGTGCGTGACAACTTTAATTCCGTGACGGTCTCTGTCTCCAGATTAGAATTTCCAAGTCATTATCTTGCCAGAGGTCCTTTCATGTCAGTCACCATTACTGAGAGCGGCTGTTCTGTGAATGATTCCAGAATCCAAAAATGAAAGGCGATGCATGTCATACGTTACAGCTGAACTAGAGAGAGCCTCAATGGGTTCATTTCTAAAAGCGCTATTTTTTTTTTCCATTTCGGACTGAACTCATTACCTGAACTTCATCATTCAGTATCTTCACTATACTGAGGAACCAATCTGCGAGAGTGTTATCAGTTTGTCAAGTGGGGACCCAAGTTACCTCAAGAGTAAGCAGAGTTTATTGGCAATCTATAAAAATATGCATAGAAGGATTTCATTTCCAAAGTGCTGTATAACATTTCAGAAAAGGAGAAATTCATTACCTGGAGTAACTCCTAAATACGTAAGGATCCAGTATGCAAAGGTCTTATCGTTTTGTCAACTGAGGACTTAAGTTACCTGCTATCCTTTGAAAGTGTCATCATTTGTTATAGATTGGTGCTATCAGTGGCTTGGGGAGACTATGTATCACCTTATTTCAAATGTTGAATATCTCACACAGAAACAAAACTCTCCACATAAGACAGAACTGAAACCTCAGCTAAAGTCTGTTAAAAGATTTAATTACATTTTTTTTTTTCTTTAAACCGTACGGGTAAGCTCTCTCAGTCAACACTTTGACACACATTCAGACGGCCACCTGGATGCAGGCATAGGCATGGCCACAGGCACGGAGATGTGTACGTTTTGCCTTTCTTTTCAAGTTCAGAAAAGACACCCGTGCTACCTGCTGACTGCTTCCCCTCTCCCCTGACGCTTCCCTTCCTGTTTCTTTGGGTTTTTTTTATATTTTTATAAATAATCCTATTTTTTCCCTCTCCTTCATGGTCTTCTTATGGAGAGACAGACGATGGGAAACCTTAGAGACACACAGAGACGGGGGAGACACAGGAAAGAAGGCTCTGTCATAGTCCATAAACACATCAAACCAATAAACAAACAAACAAGAAATCCACTGGATAACTTTTCCTAAAACTGTGTTGTCTATCATCTTACATGTTTAGAATGTTTTAGAATAAAAAGAAAATAAGTCTATATACCTACAACCTCCACAAGGTCAACGTGACCTCTCACTAGTGTTTACATTAGTGTTGTTTGTCCTTGTTGCCTAGCAACACCTGTTGGTCGCAGTGTTCAGTGTTTATATTAACATCATAATAACTTCTCTAAATGAGAAGGTCAATCGTTTTTTCTTCTATTTTGAACATGATATATTTAAAAAAAATAATATATAAATCATGTTAGAATAATTGTCAGTATAAAAACTATTAGCGCTGTTTGTAGTTTGTAATTGTAGTGCAAGGTAGAAATGATTCCAGGAGGTTTGGTGTTCTGGGGGGGGGGGGTTT
>OMKK01030281.1:0-13794 GCA_900302305.1 Polymixia japonica | reverse complement strand
TGATATTTTTTTTTTTAAATCACTGTCGTAAAAACAACCAAACTGCTTGTGTTTTTTATTTTTTCAAAGCCCAGCAATTACACATGTGCTTGTTTACAAAACTGAAAAAAGAAGACTGTCGAAAGAAGGGGGGTTTCCTGCACTTCCTTTGTGCTGTGCGTCGGTGCTTCTGTTTTCGTGGCAGATGGTACCTAGTGGTACACAAAATTCCATAGTAAGCATGAGGTTTCTAAGGAAACAGCGATGTTGTCATTTTCCCATAGGCATTACAATATGCAATCAATTTATGTTATAATATGTTTGAGCAAATATCCTGTCTGCCGTGGTATGTATGTATATATGGTATCATTTGTGGAGTTAAGTTCTTATTAAGTATTTTCTTAATCACACCGACTCTCTCTCTCTGTGGTCATATATGTGAGCAAGGCTGTCCTGTCCTGTGTGGTGAGACTCCCTCTAGCTCCGTGTCACATCTTAAACACTGGCCTGGGGCTGCATGGAGAGCCAGCTGCTGGAATCACTTCATCTGTTATGCATGGCTGTTCAGCACAGTGGACTATTGTTCTATATCCATTTATTCTACTTTCATTACTCTTTTCCCTGGCCTCTCTTCTTCTCCTACATCTCAATCCTCCTTTCATCTCGCTGACACATTTATCCTTTCATTCAATTTGCTCCTTCTCGCTGTTCCTCTCTGTTTCTTTACGAGCTGTTCTCAAGTCATTCTTCCTCGCGTTACTGTGTCCTCGTCCTCTCTTTCCCTTATCTTCTTTCTCTGCCTCTCTGTTCTCTTTGGGTCATCTTTTCATTTTCACCCCATTCTCTCATCTGTCTTATCAGACCTCTCTTGCTTCTCTCCTCTCCTCCCTCCAGCTCTCCATCCCATTTGCGCTTCACCATCTCTCCATCTGTGCCGAGATTCGTCCCTGGCAGCCAGTCAACGACGGAGGGAATGAGAAAATTGGAGAGAAAAGAGGATAGACGTGACGCAAATAGGAGCGGGAGAGACGGAGGGAGAGAGAGAGAGAAAGAGGAGGGAGGGAAAGAAAGAGGAGAGAGAGATAAGAGGCCGAGGGAGCAAGAGAGATGGAGAAAGACATTGGGTGAATGAGAGAGAGATCGAGCTTAATGTGGGCTGGGGATTATAACTGATAGATGTCCCTTTAGGCCAAACAGAGCTCTGCATTAAAAGCTTTACGGGGATGTTGCCATAGTTTCCTGGAGGGCATTGTGTGTCACTGTGGTGCAGCGGTGGCAGACGACCTGTTTTCTGGCTTGCCCTTTGGGGTCTGAAGATGTCAAAGTGACAGAGAAGTCACACACACACACACACACACACACACACACACACACACACACACACACACACACACACACTGGGTCACTAATAGCAGGCACAGTGACGCCAATGTTTCACACATGTCCCTGACACCCCCAAGACACAACATGGTTAACGCAGAGAGACAGACAGACGCACGCAGAGTCCACGGCTGCCCCCGCCCTGCCCTGTCCACCTAAATACCCGCTGACCTGCTTTCACTAAGCCTTTCTGTCCAGCCTGCTCGCTGACCAAGCCCTCCAACTTAATAAAAAGCCATTTTGTGGGACAGTTATGTGAACAAGCGGTGGGCCGTATTGGAAACTCTGCCCTCCGCGCTGCTGTCCCGCTCTGCCTGTTGGGGGGTGTGGGATTATCAGGATGGGAAATCAATATACAGTTGTGTTTGCCATTGTAGTGAGTGGGCAGAGGTAATGAGGTCTCTCTCTCTCTCTCTCTCTCTCTCTCTCTCTCTCTCTCTTACGTGATGAGAACACAGACACTAAAACTTTCCATCTATCTCTGGTAGATTGTTTGCTCCGGTGCCCAATGCAAACACTTGACTACATAATGTTACGTAAATGTAGGCGACTAGCAAGAGGTTAAGCTAATCGCCTACATTTACTTAACAAGATGTGTGCTTAAGTGTTTGCATTGTACTGGAGATAGACAGAAGGTAGAAAGTGTCTGTGTTCTCATCACATAACCAGTAAGTTGTCCAAATGGCAAATTTCCCCAAAAGTTCCTTTAAGTTCCTTATTCCTTTAAACCTAGATCTCACGGGAGCCAACATGGCTGCCATAGCTTGTTAAACTGAAGCCAAGGCCCTTTAACAGCCACAAGGGAAGTTTGCCCATCCTGTTAAAATTATATTGACAATGGATTCTGTGAAGTCTGATCTATAATGAGAGGTTGTTAATCTTGAGGCTGAATAGGGAGTAACCCAGAATCACTCTATCCATATTGTGTTGCTGTGATATGTGTGCTTAGTTTTATGCAAGGATCTCATAGCTGAAATGTATTGAGATGAAACTGATTAGAAATGGTTGTGGAATGTAGTATAACAGCATGAACTTCTGTTGCAAAACATGGGACAGAACAATTATAAAAAGTATCAAAGCCGTAAGAGATTCTCTCATTTCATAAGAATGAACTTCAACGCTGTTAGAGGTCTGTGAACCGGCCCTGCCACCTTGAGCTCAGGTTGCCCTGCATGCTCTCGTGTTCCTTATTGATCAGACAGTGATGTCAGGTTACAACTCAGTCTCTTAGTCACACATTCCTTCAGTCACGCTCAAAGATTTGATCACACAAACAGAACACACTGTATATGCATAGTATGCATGCACAGATTTAGATTGAGATTCTCTGTTACTTACTTTTTCACTGCATTTTGCAAGCTAATTTTACTGCAACCATTGGAATGATTTGTGTTTTTTTATTTTTTGTTTTACCTATTTTGTTGCCAGAAGTAGAACAGTAAACATAACATAACTTTTCTCAACAAAGACTGCATTCTGAAAACACAGCCTACGTATGTTTACATAATGTACACTATGTAGGCCGCTAAAACTACAGTAAATGTATGTCATGCTGCCTGCGTGTGTACATTGAGAGATTAAAGAGGGCAGCTTTTGATCTCAGACCTTAAGTATTGTACACAATAGCTTGTGTGTGTGAAAGTACTGGGTGGGTCTATAAAATGAAAACACTCATTTTTTTCAAAAGTTCAAAACATCCTTTAACATCCTTTACTAAAATGGGATGATGAGTTAAAGTGTTGTGGATTTGGACCAGCTTCAGCGACTTCACGGGTCCATGTCACTGCACTCGTGGGATGTTGTGTTCTGTAGGGTGTTAGGATGCAAAACAAATGCAAAGGTAGAAATGTGACCACATTTCCATGGCAGATCTTCTCACTCTGGCCTCTGTGGTGAGGATTCAGGTGGACCACATCCTCTTTCGGCTTTACAGGACGGGGATGGTTTTGAAACCTATTTATGAGATATCTGTAGCTTGGTGTCTATTCACCTTAGGCAGCCCAGCCCACTTTCCCACTTCCGCATCGAACATCTTCTCTAATCTCTCTTCCGGTTCGCCGCTGGCTTGCTATCATTAGCGTGAGAAATGTGAACATTCAGGATCTATACTGCAGCGACTACATGGTTTAACAGAACCACATCCTGTTAGCAACTGGGTGGATGATTTGAGGAAGATTTAATTACTTTGCCCTGTTCCTTGGGGCAGATAGTGCCGCTATGAAGAACTATAATAGAAAAGAATCTTACCAGTACCTTAATTCTGTTGTTATCTTTACTGCTTTTACAGTTGAATTACAGTTGTACTAATTATTTGTGTTGATTGTTAATATATTCTAAATAATTACTTAACTGAGTCAGAGGTAGCGTCAGATGTCCAAAACACTTTCTGCAAAATATCTAATTTTCCAATTATTATTGTAGCCTTGATTTGCACAAGTTCTGCTACCGGTGTTATTATCAATTTTATTAAACAGGTACAAGAGATGAGAGTTGGCTAACTAGCAATGAATACTTTTCACGGAGCTCAGAAAACACAACTTGATGAAGTGTTGAATGAAGGGTTGTAGTAGCGCTTCCAGAAAGTGACAAGTGCGATTACAAAATACCCAGAGACCTGACGTTCTAGTTGTTATGGTCAATAGAATAGAGCAGAGGATCATCAACATTCGCTCTCACTCACTCACTCATTTTGTTAAACCTGCTTATTCCTGTTATATCCCTGTTTAGGGACGCAGGAAACTTTCCATTCTATTCTGTTCTATGCTTTGCTACTCTACTATATCCTCGCTAGCTCTCACCACCGAGACAATTTAAATGAATACTGAAGACTTTTATTGACAATGTTTTTCTCAAGGCCGTTCAACTTTCTTTCAAGTGAGTCTCAGTTTCAAGGCCTTAAAAGGGACCTATTATGCCTTCCCTTATTTTCTGTCATATATATAATGTTGCAATGTCAAATGTTCATATTAAATGCGGCCAAAAGTTCAAATAATGAGTTAAACGAATGATAAAGTAAGCAAAAAGCTCAGGCTCTGAACGGTTTCCAAAGTTTTTTCTACTTTCTGCACGAGCTGACGTCACCTCTATTTCTTTATATGGTCACCTGCTCCAGGCAGTTACAAAAGTTCCCCGGTCAAAGACAATGAGGGAAAGATGATGCATGCACATCTTTAAAACTATTTTTTTTCAAGTAATAAGCAATCAACCTTAACCAACGGTGCAGGGAGATACTATACAGTCGTTTGGTGACAGCAGATACAGATTCACATACAGTGCATCATCACAGAGATATGTGTGTACCTTATATATAATACTAAGCGAGGTCAGGTTCCAGTCTCCTTGTGCTGTTGTACCTTGGCCATATAGAAAGTACAATCTGAGAGCTGTGGGCTGATCAATGGAGAGAGGGATAAGACTATCTGCAAGGACATGTGGCCCATTCTCTGCATTCAGAACCAAATGTAATTGTGCTGCCTTGTCATTCCAGCTAAGACCATTGCAGCTCAGTACAAGTCAGTGAAGGTGATGATGTTAATGGGAACCTCACTGAAAACTCGACACTGTAGCGTTAATGAAAGTTACCTGCCGTTGACATTTGCCCACCATGGAGAGACTAAGCTGCCAATCAATCTGTCGTTAGCCAGAGGCAGGAAGCGGAGAGCTTAGCAGGGATGTTCTCTGTGTGTGTGTGTGTGTGTGTGTGTGTGTGTGTGTGTCTTTGTCTGTGTGTAGTCTGCAGGCAGCTGTTTAGTGCTGTGATTGGTGCTAAATTACCTGAGAGGAAATGAAGTGGTACAATCAATTTTTCAGCCAAGCTTTGAAAGATGAGTCAAAATTAAACAAGCATTGGGCAAAGCCCAGGTATTTCAACTGTCTAGTCGGGCTGGAGACAGAGGTACCAAAATAACTCTTGTATAATCTTTTCAGGGAAATATTGACAATGGTTTTCTTATTCGATACCTGTGAAACCTGCTTCCTCTGAGAACGGGCATGCTCGTAAAGTTTGAAAAACCAATATTTCCTCATTTAGAAACTTTACATTCACTTGTGTTTCTATCTTCCAAACTATTAACTTATTTATTCAGGCCATATTGTTTATGGTTTATGGTTTGAATGTAATCAAAAGGCTTGGTTGGTTACATTACCTAACAAATGAGAATTTGTGACTGATCCTTGAATCCTTGAATTGAATTGTGTGACTAACCTTCTTTTCAAACTGAAAAAGAAATGATCTTGTCAATCTGACCTCAACGCCATCTGGTTTTCTGTTTTCCCAGGATCCTTCGGTGCAGAAGATGGGTGGAGGCAGGAAGAAAACAGTGTCCTTCAGCAGCATGCCCTCTGAGAAGAAGGTAATTTATCAACAGCCTTCGCTCTACAGTGGAAATACTCCTAAAATAACAAATAATTAAAGCTGCAAGCAGCGATGATCGTGCACGTTGGGGCAGTCAAAGTGTTGTTATTGCGGAGCAACACGATTTGGAACCTTCATAATTTTCAGATTCTGCACGAACGAGCAGACTTGTGTTGCGTGAATGGACCATGCACACGTTGTTACAAAAGTAACAATGAAATACAACATCATACTAATTGGCTTGCCATGATGATGAACATAAACTATTCCTACACCATATCATTTCATATATGTCTTCATATGGCGGATCAATCTGATCAATCTGATCAGTCACATTAACTTTGAGGTGTTAATGGCACAATGACACAAACAAATCATAATGTTGTAGTTCAGGTAACAAAACAAATATTAGAAATTGAATATCACTTCCTGTGTCCACTATGTGGTGCTAGAGAACACACACTAATTGTCATGTTCCTGTATATCAAATATAGACACACAGTGTAATATAAATGGGATGGTGTTTGTCACATAAGGCTGACTTCCTGTTGTCAGTAGGTGGTGGTATGACTATGACTCAGTATTGATATGTAGATGTTTTCAGGCCTGAACTCATATCAAGCATGAGAAATTTGGGGCAATGTACATTCAAGTTACAACAACTTCCTGTTTCATGGCGAAACATGCAAATTGACTGGCATTGGTGTTGCATGAGAACTCAAAAGCTTTGCAATTTAGCATCCCAAAGGTCTTTAGATGTCACAAACCAAATTTGAAGTTGCCCTTATTAATTCTCTAGGAGGAGTTTGTTAAAGTACAATACCTGAAAATGTCAAAAACTGCGCAGAAATTGCACAGTAAATTCAAAATGTCTGACTTCCTGTTGGGCTTAGGGTATGGCTCCAAGAGGCTTTTTTTAAGTTTGGAGATGATACATCTGCCTACCAAATTTCTTACATCTACATCAAATCACCCCTAACACCTCAAAAATGCTAAAAGTAATTAGAGGGTGCTATAGAGCCGATGAGCCACGTCTAAGCACAATTGCAATATCAAATCAAAATATTTACTGGTTCAACATGGATGCAAGTTTCGTGACTTTTTGTGCATCCTAAAGGCCTCAAACGTGCTCGTAAAATGAAGATTGACAGACAAAATCCAAAATGGCTGACTTCCTGTCGGGCAAAAAAAAAAAAAAAAAGTGATGAGAGCAATGATCGCACCAAATTTCATGAACATCACAGCAACTTTATCCCAAGATGGCCTGCATTTGGGGGCGCTATGGAGCCTGCTGGCCACGCCTGAGTCCAATCATTACAGAACTTTGCAATTTTCGCCAGTTCTGAAGTGTGTGCCAATTTTTCGAGCATCCCAAGCCCCTCAAAAATGCAGTGGCATAGGAGAATAATAATCTCTACAAAAATAATAGGTTCCTCGCACTTTCAGTGCCAGGGACCGTTGGGCCCCTAGCACTTTTGTGCTCAGGCCCTAATAATAAAAGCCAAAGATTGTACTAAAAGTTCTACATTCTGTATACTTGTCAGCCCTTTACTACAAAAAAAACATCTCAATTGATTTTCCAATCAAGGTGAGCAGTGCAGCGGACTGCCTGGCGTTCATGCAGGGCGGATGTGAACTGAAGAAGGTTCGACCCAACTCCAGGGTCTACTGTCGCTTCTACACCCTGGACCCAGACCTGAGCTGCCTGCGCTGGGAGCCGTCCAAGAAGGACGGGGACCGCGCTCGGCTGGACATGGCCAGCATACGGGAGGTCCGCACAGGGAAGAGCACCGAGACCTTCCTCCATAATGGTCCTTTATCCGAACACCTGGCGGAAGAGGCTGCCTTCTCCATTATACATGGAGATGACTACCAGGTAGGAGGAGAAGGCAGCCGTAACTAATGAAGTTACATCTGAACACCGTTTGCTGGGTGTACAAAATGAGAATGAAAATAGTCAAGGGACGATGCAAAAGGAGAGAAAAGGCTTAGAGTGATTTATTCCCTTTAATCAAGTTGTGGTGGTGAGACCACAAGGGAACATCATGATTATTGAAGTGAATAGTCTTATCCACTAATTTTAATTGCCTGTCCCCCCTCTACAGTCCCTGGACCTGGTGGCGTTGTCGGCAGACGTGGCCAACATCTGGGTTACAGGCCTGCGCTACCTGGTGGCTCACCCCACCATCATCGGGGGAGCTGGGGGAGGAGGAGCAGGAGGGCTGGGCGAGGGCCTGGCAGTAGATGGCAGCCTCGGCGCCAAGATGAGGAGCGAGTGGCTGGCGGCTGAGTTCGCCCAGGTGGACGAGGACGGCTATGGCATCGTGTCAGAGGACGTGGCAGTGGCCACCATCTGTAAAATCTCCCCCGGCATCAAGGAGGGAAAGGTGAGGGGGGGCTGGTTGACATCTGAATCACAATGGAATAATGTAGTACTTCTCAGGGTTAGGTATATCACATATATCTCATTTTGAGAAAGCTGAAATGCAAACTTGCATTAAAGTTCCAAAAGCGGCTACACTGTAAAAAAAAAGAAGAAAAAAAAAGTTCACCTTAAGAACTTAGTTATTCACATATTCTAGTCTTAAAATAGTATTTTTCTTAAAACGCTAAAGTGGAATTCTACTTGTTTCAAAATTATTTTCACTTAAGAAACAAGTGTCAATATGTTGTCAAAACAAGGGAGATCTGGCAGATCTGATTCAATAAAGTATCAATAAAATGACGCTTGACTCACAAATGTTCAACTTGACAAGTGAAATCATCTCATTCTATTTGCAGATCTTTTCACTTATGTTAAGAAAAATAAGAATTTAAGACTCAATAATAATAATAATAGCAATAGATTTTATTTGTATAGCGCTTTTCAGGACACTCAGACACTTCACATACTAGACTATATTTTCTGCATTGTATATACAGCATATGATAAACGAAGATGTATCCCTAAGATATATGTATCTACAAGGCTACGGGTAGAAAACATGCTGTGGCCGGCAGGCAGTATTTATAAGTATCGCCTCACCGTGTGACAGCACTGTGTAATAATGACAACAAGCCAGAACATCAGGTGGACTCCACACACCTCAGCTGTTTCCAGAGCAGGAATAGCCTGTCACCTAATAAAATACGCTATTATTGTATTTGGAGAAGCCGAACATCTAATCCTTTCTGACATTAGTTTTTCTTGTAATTGAGTTCTGGTTTGCAGGCACGCACGTAGGTCTGTTACATTTCTCACTGGGTGCTCCTGTATCGCCTGCTGCCCAAACACCAGACGAACACAGAGAGATAGAATTACTGTGGACACATAGAGAGCACAGACATATATATCGCTGCAGACGGGCTGGAAGACTGCTGACAGCCTGCAAGTATGTCAGACCAATATTCTAGTAAACTGATATCAGCAGATGGACATTTCTGCAAGGATGGGCTGAGCAACAACACAGCAGATAGAGAGAAAAAGAGATGGGAAGAAAAACAGAAGAGAGATAGAAGATATGGAGAGAAGAGAGAGAGAGAACGAGTGACAGGGAAAAAAGATGATTATATTGCTGTGCCAGGTGATGCAGGTCACTTTAATATCCTTTTGGATAAAGTATAAATGAACTTGAATCAAACTAAGGTGCTTCATTAAAGAATCAGGCATTATATTCATCAGCTCACCAAACTGGCTAAGATATTAGATTCACCCCGTCTCTGTCTCAATAATGTGTTTCGTTCATTGCCACCTCTCTTGCCGATCCCCTCCCCAGGTGCGTCTGCGTTTCAAGGAGATCCAGCGCAGCAAGGAGAAGCTGACCTCCCACGTAACCCGCGAGGAGTTCCAGGAGGCCTACTGTGAGCTGTGCACCCGACCGGACGTCTACTTCCTGCTGGTGCAGCTGTCCAAGGACCGGGAGTGTCTGGACCCTCAGGACCTGCGTCTCTTCCTGGAGACGGAGCAGGGCCTGTCCCTGGCCACCACCGAGGGCTGCTTGGAGCTTCTGCAGCGTTACGAGCCCTCGGCGCAGGGCAGGGAGAGGGGGCTGCTGGGTTTGGACGGCTTTGCCCGCTACCTGCAGTCCACTGAGTGCCAGCTGCTTGACCCAGAGCACCTGGGGGTGTGCCAGGACATGAACATGCCCCTGTCCCATTACTACATCAGGTGGGTCTGGCAATTTAGTCTTAAAGCTGCATTGCGCAATATGTTTAACGTTAAAATAACATGTAAAGATTGTGGGTTTTTAAAAAAAAAAAAAGGTTTTTTTTGATGGACAGGGGAAGGGGAGGGATGCGGAGAAGAAGCTAGTTTTGAACAGTAACGGCTTGCTGTTTTAATTCCCCTTCGCTATCGGTAGGATATTGCACAATGCAGCTTTAATTCTGATATTCTTCAATTCACTAACTATTAGTCATAAGTGTGACTATTGTTTTGGTAAAGATGATGGAACCAACTTTATTTTTCTCTGTTGTGAGAACCTGTAAAGGAAAGCTGTCAATTGTTTCCTCAGTGCCTCGTACCGTTCCTACCTGCTGGACGACCAGGTCCATGGTAGAGCAGACCTAGGAGGGCTGACCAAGGCCCTGCAGGCAGGCTGCCGATGCCTGGAGCTGGGTGTGACAGACGGCCCAGAGGGGGAGCCTCTCCTGGGGGTGAACTACGGTCCTGACGCCCACCATCACCATCACCACCACCACCACCACCACCATCACCACCATTATGCTCCTGTCACCATCCGCTCTGCCCTGGAGGTGGTCAATAAGTACGCCTTCTTGACCTCCCAGTACCCGCTGTTGGTGTACCTGTGCCAGCGCTGCTCCCCAGCCCAGCAGCGCATCCTTGCACAGCACCTGAAGAAGGTGTTCGGCTCTCGTCTCTACACCCCAGAGGCCCTGCCTGTCAGCCTGGGAGGGCGGGCTACAACCTTACCCTCCCCTGAGCAGCTGAAGGGACGCATCCTGCTGGTGGGGAAGAAGCTTCCCCCGGAGGAGGACGGCTCTGAGGGGGAGGTGTCTGAGGAGGATGAGGAAATAGGAGGGGGAGGGCCTCTGGCAGGACGGCGAATGACCATCCCCGGTGAGGAGGAACTGGGCGTGGTCTTGGTGGTCCCACCACCCCCTCAACCCAGGAGGCTCCGCCTCCGCAGAGAGTTGTCAGACTTGGTGGGCATCGCCCGCACGGGTAGTCGCAGCTTCTACGCACAGAGAGCCAATCAAAAACAGGCTCATCAGCAGTCGCCGCCCAGTAGTCCCTGCTCACCAGGCACACCGTTGGCTCCTGAGCCATCCTATTGGACACTGTGCTCCCTAGGGGAGGGTGAGGCTGGGCGATTGACCAGTGAGAGCCCAGAGGAGCTGGTTATGTTCACCAAGCGCACCCTAACTCGGGTAAGGCCCAGCTCAGTACGACTGGACTCCAGCAACCCCAACCCACAGGGCTATTGGAAGGGAGGGGTCCAGCTTGTGGCCTTGAACCAGCAGACCCCTGGTGCCATGCTGGACCTCCACAGAGGCCGTTTCTCCCAGAATGGAGGCTGTGGTTACGTACTCCGCCCCGCTGTCATGAGGGAGGAGGTGTCGTATTTCAGTGCCCACACACAGGGCTGTGTGCCTGGAGTACCACCTCAAACCCTACGCATCAAGGTATCGGCATACAATATATATTGCTTGTCTACTGCTTGCCTGCCATTCAAAGCTTCTTTTGCTTTCTGATACATTTGCAATACACATGAAACATATTTAAGTGATTTGTTACAAATGCTGTATCATGCAGTAAATAATCAAGAACAGTGAGTTACAGATTTTAAGTTAACAGATTTTAATTTCCTCTGAATTGCCCCGAACACTATTGCATGTCTACTAAACCTTTGTAAGCATTTGTGAGCCAACAACAATATACTCTTTAATGAGTTGCATAAAATAAGATAAGATGAGATAAAATAAGATTAACTTTATTTATCCCTTTGGGGAAATTACGAAATTAGGTAAAATTGTATACTGTAAACTTGTATTGCTCACCAAATGACCTTGTGTTCCACTGTGAAGGTGATCAGCGCCCATAACCTGCCAAAGCCTCAGGGAGCCGGGGCCAAAGGAGAGGTGATTGACCCCTACGTGGTTCTGGAGTTGCACGGTGTGCCGGCAGACTGCGCCGAGCAGCGGACCCGCACTGCCGCACAGAACCAGGACGACCCGCTCTTCGACGAGACCTTTGAGTTTCAGGTAGGACTTTTGGATATAAAGTAGTACGCATGAGTTTTATGAGTTCCTTCTGTTCTGTGTGATCCCTGCTCTATTATAAATTTGGGTTGACACAAGACCATCAAATGAGGCAATTTCATGAATATAACAATGTGTGCACAGAATGCATGGAATTGAGAGTGAATTTGTTGACTGCGGCGCTGTTGACCCTGTGTACTTACTGCTCCGTGACAGGGTTCTGTATTAGTGAGGCTGAGCCATAATGACAAGCTGTCACAACTGATACACCATGTCCTCTCTGGCCACGTCAAGTGTGTGCATGTGTACAGGACACGGCCTTAGAGAAACCATACCTCCACAATAACAAGGGGTTTGTGTTTAACGCGAGGGATTCAAATGAACTGGCTTTCGTGTGATGAGTGGGTTCTTTGGCAGGGGAGAGTTTAATGAACAAAATGAAACATGAATGCTTGCTTTAGTTCTGTGGTAACAGAAATATTTAACAGAAATAATTGCCAGTATTTAACAGCTGCTAATGCTGAAACGATGAGTCATGGGGCTAAATCATATCTCCGTCTGGACATCACCCATAAAGCAACAAACTGTTAAAACACTTGAATTTAAATACAAAATCTGTCTTGGTAACACTCAAGGTGTAAAGTATACCTGCTCTTCACACAGTCTGGCTGCAATTACATCAGCAGATTGTAAATATAGAGCAAGGAGAGACTGAAGCGTGTAGAGAAGGGAAGGTTGGGAAGGAAAGAACACGAGGAGAGGAGACAAAATGAGTTCTAAACGGGGAATGCTCCGTGAGGAGGAGGAAAAGGAAAGGGGGAGGAGAGTGAGGAGCAGGACTTTGGCTCTGCTGGTCTCATTAGCCCTGCGGCTTGTAACCCAAGGCCTAGTGGGGGACTGGAGGGCAGCGCGGCATGACTCCTACAACACACACATAAACATGCACACACACACACACACACACACCAGTGGCCATGCTGTTTGGTTAAGTGTGTGTATCTGTCTGGTGAGGCCTGCTCTCATATGTCTTAATCACTGTATTCCAGGTGCTGAACAGGCAGCCAAGCCCAGACACTCGATAGCTGTGCCAACAGGCATAAACACACTTACAGTGCAAACTCTTAACTGTAATCATGTCCTTAAGCAATGCTGGAAACTGCTGCCTCACCCCGCACTACATGTCTAGACACTTTGAACAGTTATTAAGTGTCTGTTAGGTTGCGAGGGGTCTGTAAGAATAGGCATGCTGTCGTTCTGTCTGACGTTCTTTTCAGAAGCAGTGTGTTTGGTTTGAAATGGTTCCAGATAAGTGTCATAGGCTGTTCCACCTTAGCCATGGCTCTTCTCCTGAAAAATAAATAGTGAGAGAGGGAAGAGAGAGTGGAGAGAACGGGATTGGAGGCATCATTTGGCACACACACATACACACATACACTTACACACACACAGATACACACACACACACACACACACCCACACACACACACACACACACACTCACACACACACAGACACACACACACACACACACACCCCCACACACACACACACACACACATACACACATACACTTACACACACACAGATACACACACACACACACACACACACACACACACACACACACACACACACACACACACACACACACACACACAAACACACACACACACACACACACACTCACACACACACACACACACACACACACACACACACACACAAACACACACACACTCACTCACACACACACTCACACACACACACACCCACACCCCCACACTCACACACACACACACACTCACACTCACACACACACACACACACACACACTTGCATAACGTGTGTATCTCTAAAAATACAGTCACGCACTGAACTCA
>OMKK01030273.1:5768-21562 GCA_900302305.1 Polymixia japonica | reverse complement strand
ATGATATGTATGTTCTCTTCTTCATTCACAGCTCTGGATCATGCCTGCGTTTGGTGCTCGTCCACAGTTTGACCATACTACTGAAATCGAATTCTACAAATTCACTATATGGGCTTCTGTTGTGAACATTGGACTGCCTTTTGGAATATTCTACCGCATGCACTCAGTCGCCAGTCTTTTTGAGGTGTATGTAAACTCATAACGTTGCAGGAGGAATGTGTAGGACTACCTGTTTTGGCAATGAATCAATGAATGAATAAGTTATGTACAAATTAGAATTTGTTTTGAAGTAGCATTCTGAAGCAGCATTAATCAATTGATAAATGCAATTACTGTTTTGTGTTCTCTTTATTGTGTTTATTGTGTTATACACGTGGCATTTTATTTTGTTAATGTAGCAGTCCTGAAGTAATCATCAAGATATTGTTAATTTCAGTTGTTGATAAATTGTTAATAAATCAGTTTTACAGTATGCTTTAGCCTATATATCCTCAAAATAAAGGCAAGCAATAAAATAAACTGAGTAAATGAATACTGAATAAATGTGTTAGCTTCATTATTATTATTATGATTATGATTATTAACAATAATAATAATAGTAGTAGTACTATTATTAGTAGTAATAGTAGAAGTAGTAGTATACACCTCCCATACAAAATTGGCATCAAATGTTATATATGTAAATATATTTCATCAGCAAAATCTACAATAAATACAAAGAATAACCAAATAATCAGAGATACTGTAGTTTAGATATGTTTTTCCAAAGTCTCTGGAAGAATCTATAGTCTTTAGAATAATTTAGAATAATTAGAATAATTATTTATTTACTTTAAACAATCTCAGTTCTTGAATGAATTGGAAAATATAGAACTGGGTAAAGTTAAGACACTAACATACACCATTAAGACCAACTAGTCTCTGTTCAGCACTCCGGAGCATCAGGTGGCGGCGATAATGCCAACCGCCGTAAAACCACAAGAAGAAGAAGAAGCCGCTTGGAATTTCAGTCAGGCAACTTTCACGACACAGCTTCAATGGGTCCTTAATAAACATGTTTGTTTACAACCACGTAACCAGGAAATGCGTTCAGCAGTCTCAAAATGATGAGACAGGTGAGCGATCTCAATGGATTTATGACTATTTTGAAACAATAATTGCAAATATATATAGTGCACTGTATAATATCTTGTACTTTCAAGTGTTAATAATGATATCAACGTTACAATGTGAGCTGAGAAAACAAAATTGCCTGTTAGCTGGCCAACTAACATTAACTGACTGTAACGTTATTTGTCGCCTCCATTTAACTTAAACTAATAAAATAAAATGTTTTTAATCTTTACAGGAAGAAACAGATGCTCCCCTTTTTGGTGAAGATGAAGATGCAATCAGCAAAAGAAAGTCTAACATTAGGTGAGTTTTGAAACTCAAGCTAAAAGCAAAGATCACATCAGATGCATTATAGTTTAATTATAGAAAATTAGATGCTAAGAGACCATCATCTTTTGCAGGTATCCACTGACCACATTCTTCCATCTCTTCTTCCGCACAAGTGCCATCTTGGTCTACCTACTATGTGAGATTTTCAGTAGTAGTTTCATTGCCTGCATGGTCGCCATCATTATCCTGCTCTCATGTGACTTCTGGACAGTCAAGGTGTGTAAGAGGCCTAAGTGGAGTTGGGTCAAATTACATTTATCCAAAATCCATTTAGACATAGACTCCATTTGGTCTTTTTCAGAATGTGTCTGGCAGATTGTTGGTGGGCCTGAGATGGTGGAATCAAGTGGATGCAGATGGCAAGAGTCATTGGGTGTTTGAGTCAAGAAAGGTTGGCATGCGTTCCTATGGTTCATTCCAAATGCTGATTCTATGTTAGGACAAGTGCTGCCAAAAAGGTGTTACTCATCCTAACCTCCTGTAGAGGAAGCACTTCCACCACCATTCATTGTATTGGACTAGTTAGAAGAGAGAAAAAATATATGACCACTTTGCAGGAAATTCCATTCCTCTTTGGAATGGGATATACCTATTGTCACCTAAAAGTTAGTCTGGCATAGCACAATTGCATTGTCTTTTCTTGGAAATGCAGGATGACATAAGTATGACTTGTTTTAGCATTATAGCATAATAAAGTCTAGCATAGTAAAGTATAGTCCAGTCCACTGCTGTTGTTAACATTCGATCAAAGGGCGAATCAGCATGAAATTGCGTTGTTTGAGCTGTAAACATGGTTATACAACTTTTATGTAGTGAATAGCATCAATCCTGTAGTTAATATCATAATCTTGTGAATTAAGTATATCCATTTCTACTGCAGAAAATCATTGTTGCACTTCCCTCTATGGCATAAACCTTTAACCTGTAATACACTTCTGGTCATACACTAACCATTGATATCAAAGCAGGTATTTTGCCTTCCAGTACATCAAATGCTTTGCACTCTGAATCAATCAGAAAATCATTACCACTCCCCACCACACTTTTTCCTCATCTTTCAAATTTGTTTTAGGTTTTAGGCGGACACTGGCTAAAAACAGTGTGCGCTTATGTACACTTTAAGAGATCAGAAGAACAATAGACATAAATGGAATTTTTTGACCTACTTTCCTTTTGTCATCAGGCACACAGTCAAAACACTCCCTCCGGTGCCGAGTCCCGGATCTTCTGGCTTGGCCTCATTGTGTGCCCTATCTTCTGGATCATTTTTGTGTTTACTACCATCATCTCTTTCAAGATTAAATGGCTCGTAAGTTAAATGCCCTTCACCTGAATTTCAGCATAATTTCTGTCTGGAAGGCAAATGCAAATTTTTGATCCCTTTTTTGTTGCCTTCCAGGCTGTAGTAATTATGGGGTTGGTTTTACAATGGGCGAACCTGTATGGCTATGTCAGATGCAAGGTTGGTGGAAAGAGCAACCTGAGAAAGATGGCAACTAATTATCTTGGTGTACAACTTTTTAAACAGGTATGTGTAAAATCTTTAAAATCCACCCAATATATTTTCATTCTCTTGACATGTCACATAAATGTTATTATCTTTTGTTCTCCATAGACAATGAACAAAACGGAGGAACCTAGAGCTCAAGAGAAAGAATTATGACCATCTTCAATGTGAGATGGAATGGAACAGAATAGTTGTGGATATCCTGGATATGTTTATAGTTACATATTTCCTGTTGGACAGGTGGCTGGCATCTCTCTTTTCTGAGGGTTTAACTTTCTGTGGGTTTTAACTTAATTGACTTTAATGATGGTGAACCTTTTTTTCTGTGTTTTTTTGCTCAGATCTATGCCTGATAAACTAAAGAATTTGTAAATATTGTATTAAAATAATATACACGTGACTGTTTTCGACGTGACTTTTATTTCTGCTGTTTGGCCACTTGATGGTGTTAGTGAGTCTGCGCAGACTGTTAATTGATGTTACGTAGACAGGACCACAATTTATTTACAAATCAGTTAAGCTCATTGAAAAAAAAAAAACCAAGAAAAAAAACATTGCTGAAGTTCTAAATGATTGAACCTGAAGACATACTGGGGGTGAGAATGGATGAACTGGAAGAAAAGCTGCACAAGGTTAGTTAACTAATGACAATTATGTAACCGTTATGTGCAAGTTAGTAATAGTGAGCTTGATTTGGCTTCACACAAACTTGGCTAATCGTTCAACTTAACCCTAATTAGAAAGCTAGTTGCTACATAACTAGTTTGTGTCTGAGGATGAATAACGTTCCTCATCTTAGTTTATCAAATCTGCAAGAAGCCTCATGTTATCCCTTATCATGCCTGCTAATAAACCCGTGTAGTTTGCTCTTGCTTGAATGGAGGAAGAACACCAGGTCAAGCGGCGTGTTTTATACAATAACATGAACAACAATTGCCGTAATAAATCCTACTGAAATCATCTCAGTCGCCACTTGGTTGGCAGAACACACAGGTACACGTCTTCCATCTTCCTGGTGTCATTTTAGTTGGTGACCCACAGGAGGTGCTCTCTTAATGCTGGTGAATGAGATTACTGTTGACATTGAAGCAGTCTAGTGTGATTCTGTCATTGCAGATGAGAATGAGAGAAAGAGATGAGGCAGAGGCCCTGACCGCCAAGACAAGTCGGTCTCTGTACCTTCAGGTTTTGCATCTCATTACACCACAAAATAATAGTCCAGGAAAAAGATTATTATATTATATTTGGGATTTGTACTCAGTTTATATTTTGTCTATATATGTATGTGTATATATATTTCTATTTACACAGCTTTTCATTGTAAAAAATAATGCGAGGTAATCTAAATGACAGTTGGTCATGCTAAAGTATGTGTTTTAATTTCTCCACAGACCCAGTGAAGTTTTATACAATGTCAACAATGTTTTTCCGTTCCATAAGGGAATTGAAAGATCATATTAGCACTAATAGTTTCACCTTAGGAAGCCTTAGTTCTCCAGCCATAGAACACAAGGTCACGATGTCCCCCTACCAGAAGACCAAGAAGACGGGTCTAGTTGTGTATTGTCATGCTTACATTAAGAGTAACATGACAGCTATAGAGTTGACAAAGTTTTTGGTAATTGTTTTGTCAATACTAGAAAAGTCAGAAGCACTTTATTTGCCAAGTACAATGAATGTATCAAAGTTGGCATTGGTGGGTAGCACAGTGCCACAGCAGGTTCAGGTTCAGGATACAGAGAAGTCTCAGCCTCAGCCAGTCACTAATTACTTCTCTAGCCAGGAATGGAAAGCACTTTAGACACTGAGATCAATGTCTACACCGAGTCCATTGGAGCTTTAACTTCCATTGCCAAGGCAGCATATGCAATGCTGTCCAAAGTCTTCCCCAAGTGGGTAGAGGATGTCGCTTGTTATTGTCTCATTCGGGCTGCACTATGTAACTATGCATGAGCGGGGTTTTAGATGGGGAGAGGCATTTTGTGACCACTTAACTTGATATCGTATGTCCCCTCCAGTCCTGCTGCAGGACGGTGAGGTCGAGCGCCGTTTCCCACCATGAATACTCTGCCCTCGTTGATTTGTTAACGTCTTCTGGAATGTTTTTCCAGAAACAAAAGCGTCATAACCTTGAAGAAATGTTGATGGCGCTTTTAAATCTCACGCGCTAAAAGGAAGTGGCTCCGGATAAAATTCATTCACGCTATTAAAATGAGTCACAACAACATGTTGTTCCTTTTGAAACGAAAGTAAATCAATAATACTAGACTTATATTGTGCATTCAATATGCTTTATGTAAATATGTATGTCCTTTAAGCACTCAAGGAAACATTTACATACAACTTTCCAAAACAATATTACATTGCATCATATAATTTTGAAGAATGAACATCTGATTTAATTACTGACTCAATATTTTGCATAAATACTTAATAATAATAATAATAATAATAATTAAAATAATAATTATAATAATTTTGTCTACACAGCTTGTATAGGGTGTGTATATGCTGTCATTTCCCCCATGTTGACCTTCAGAACACAACAACTAGTAAAGTTGCCCAGGTGTGAGGATTTATCTGGTCTTTGAAGACCACAGCAGCCGTGGCAGTTTGTTGGCTACACCGAGGTACAAATGATTTTTATGGAGAAATGATTACATAATGATTTTGAAACAAAACATTAGTAATAAACTAATAAAAAAAAAAAGCATGGCATTATTTTGTAACCTTCTGTAACCTTTTTATTTCAGGGCAATCCAGAAAGAGAACATTCCCAATGGATGGAACAGTTCACGAGTTGAGCTGCAAAGTAAGTCATCTTTCTTTTGTCTTAAACTTCCAGAGTCACTCATTTGTGAAATGTTTACTAAAATGTTCATATCATTTAACTGTAGACCATCTTTTTCCTGAAACATTTGCTGTGGTTGTGTGGTTGCATCCGTGCTGCTGACGCAGGGAGTCTTGCAAGGAGCAATCAGTAAGATCAACAAGGATCCACTAGTCAACACAATCCAGGTTAGTATGTCACTTTTATCTGTGTTGCAAAATACATAAAGTCATAAAATCCTGCAGTAAAAAAAAAAACCCAGACGATTTTTGCCACCATCTAAAAGTTAAAAGCATGTTATTGTAATGGCAATCTGCTATTGGCTTGGTTATGTAGTTATCTATTGACAAACATGACATCACAGGGCACCAAGATTTAGATAATGATGCCCTGAATGGTGGCCTTTAGTTACTCTTTAAAAAAAAAAAAAAAAGCTTTGCTCATTCAAATTAGATACACCAGAAAAGAGGAAACAGACGAAGACACGAACAATGAGTTTACGCAAACGAACGGAAAAGACATCGGCGAGCAGCGCACGGGGGAAAGAAAGAACAACCAAAGAATGAGGAGAAACGTGAAGTTGAGGAACCAGAAAGGCAAAGACGAACGTCTGCGTAAACTGGGAAGGTACATCTGTTAAGTGTTACCTGTAATGACAGTTTTTTAACTAGCTACGCAATTCATTAGAGTTTTTATACAGCTACATTGCTTTGTGTCATTCTCCTCAACAGGTAGAGCGTTGGACTGCCTCCGATTTAACCTCCAGAATAAGGCCAAGATGTACAAGGACCCAGCTCTGAGTGCTATCTTTCTCCTCAAAAACTGCAACTACATACTTAAGTCCCTCCCGATGTAAGTAGTAATTCCACTCTCATGTAAGGATGTTATAAAACATTGTCTACGCAACACAAAGTGTCAAACATCATGCATAGGTATTAACTGGCTTTTGAGAGAGCTGTTAAAACGACTCAATTTGTTTGTTTTGGGTTTTTTTTTACTGTGCAACAGCTCAGTGTCAGGATTGAGAGTCTTTCTCACAGAGGTGCCAAGTTAGACGTCGACAGGGGGTCTGGAGGTGTTTTACAAGAAGTTGTCGGAGGAGCAGAAGCAGGTGTATCAGCACAGGTGAGACGGGAGAGTTTGTTATAGACGGTCAACTACTTAAAGGATATATTTTTAAAATGGCGTGTCTGATTCATTAAGTTATTTATTTAAATATAGGCCATGCTTGTGTTTTTAGTTGGCTTAAGTTAGCAGCAGCCTTGACTGACAAGAATCTGCCCCTCTTCAAGCAAGGTGGCACGGTGAGAGCGGTGTTATGCATTCCTGGATTAAAGTTGCATGAGCTCTTATCGTTAAACACCTGCTTTGTTTGTCTTTACTTGCAGGCGAACCGTAAAGACTGCCAGCGGATCAAAGAAACGTTGAAGGTAAACTAGAGGTCTTCCCATCGTTACCTGTAGACTATCTGATCACAAATATATGGAAGCGCAGCAACAGCTTCAGGCCTCGCGATTCCCTGGATCTTTCACATATTGCCCGTTGTCTCCCCTTCCAGGGCGTTAATGAAGATCTGTCGGAGCTGCGTAAAGCCCGGGACGATTGCTCGGTCCCAGATCCGGACCTGCGTGCTTATGTCTCCCAAACTGCGATCGAGATGGTGTCCAGAGCCGAGCCTACTCAGACCTCGCTTGCAGGTGGGAGCTCAACTACCTTTCCATTTCAGTCCAGACTTACTACCATGCATTGCTGGCTTCGTCGATTGAACAATTGAACCGATTATGACTATGTGATTAATCAAATTTCAATCATAATTTTGTTTTATTGCTTGCATATACGGAACTGTTATTCTGTATCTTCATGTGACTGAAATGAAAGAGCGAATGATGACATTTCTGTTTATTTGTTTGATTTTCGCTGATATGCTAACACTAATTCTTTCAAGGCACTTACAAGTTACAAGGTAATTACAAGTACAGCCCAGAGCAGGTAGAGGTAGATCAGACCGAACCTGTTGATGGATGAATGACACAACGAACCTCAACCTTTATTAGTACCAGAAACGAAAATGATCAATATCACACGGATAGCTTGCAAACACATAAATCATTGTGCCCAAGTAGATAACAACAATACCGAAATAGACCCAGAAACAGATCTTGTCCACTTTCTCGGCGAGGTCCTGGCATTTCTTCTTCTCCAGCTCCACGGCAGCGACAGCTTCCAGGAAGTTGACCACCTTTTGGAGGAGTTGACTCTCTTCTTCTAGGGGTTCCAGTTTGACGGCACTAACCTCCGTTTTGGATTCTGAAAGGTGTGAAGCAACCGTAAGTAGAGGTCGCATGTGTTGTGATGGCTGTGGTCATTCTTCTTGATATTTTTCTTTCAGCGGTAAACACAAAAGTCTTTCCACTATGATGCGATGTATCAGCGTGCAACAAAACAATCGACTTTCATTGAAAATGAAGCGCTTAAATGCTTAACAATTAAGTCTTACCCTCGTCCCCTCGCTCCTCGTTGTCTGTGTTTTCTTGGGATGACTTTTTGGACCTGGAGCAGGAAAGGAGCATGCCGTCCTTGGCCACCCGCGTGAGCAACATGGACACCAGCATGCTCAGCACCAACAAGACCAGGCAAATACAGAAGTGGGTTCCTGCGGAGTGCACCCAGAAGGTTAGCGCTTGGCTGATGAGATACTGACGTATGAATGCAGACTCAAAAACTGTTTTGCAAATGGCGCGCATGTGCCATCGCTTGTATATGTGTGTGTTCTTTTGACGTGCACGTGAAATGACTGACGGATGATGGGGCTGCACTGGCTGCCTCCGGGGAGCAGGTCATTGAGGATGATGAGGAACATGGTGAAGCTGAGCACCAAAGTGACCTTGAAAGAGTTGCGCTCGCCACCTCCCAGCGGCAGGGCAAAGCTCACGACGTCAGCCACGATGATGAGGATGCTGGGCAGGACTAGTGAAATGAAGGGGTTGAGGTACCGGGTGCTCAAGGTCACCTGGAGATAAGGTTAGATAAAACTGGCTGTCACGGTTGTAGTCAGACGTTGGACAACGGTAACCTGCGGTAACCTGTTTTTTTACGCGTTACATTTAAGTGACTGGCAATGCAACCTGCTCTACTATTTTCGTGATGAAAACATTTAAGATGAGCAAGATCCATTGCATCTTTCTTAAAACATTCTTTATTAAAACATTGTCTGTTACTAAGACATGTAGAGTGCTACATTTGAAATTGCAGATATTTAAGCATCTTGAGTTTAATGCCATTTACACCAATACAGATCATCAACCATGTTGAGCATTAATGACAGACCCTCCAGTCTACTAACATACCATGATGTAATTGCGGTCATGCCGTTGTTTTTGGAGGGACACACGGTCAGTCTGCCAATCTCCATGGTTACCATCAATCAACCTCACGTCACCCAACTTCAGTTGCATACCACATCCTGAATAAAAAATGAAGCCTAGTTTTAACCCTTGTTTAATCTGAAGGCCGAAAAAATCATATGGACATATATGTTTTGAACCAGGTGACACAATTAGGTGCTATTGTAATAATTTAGCTCACCTTCACTGGACCAGGCTTGGAATGCGACAGGGCAATTATCCTCCGCAAATGGGTACCTGAACAGATTAACTTCACAGTCCACCACTGCGTTTATGATCACCTTGTGCATCACGGAGCCGTTACTGTACACCAGCAGGTCGCTGGAGCCGTGCTTCATACTTGTACTTATTCTGCAGACACGAGAGAAGCGAGATATTGCAGCCAAACTTCAAGAAGTTTACGACTCGAATCGAGATTTAGCATGACGGTATAACGAAGGCAAAGGACAAACTATTTTTTAACAAAGAATTTGTGCCATTAGGTTAGTTTGAATCTATTATCTGATGTAAAAGACTTACGCATTAGTTATGTGGAGTTCCGGGGTCCAGACTTTGTTCACTGGCAGGACCACCAAGTCATACGGGTAGACTGATGTGTCCCATGCCAAGTCGGGATCGCTCCATATCTGGGGTTTAGAAGCAGGATTTCAGTGATTAAAGCGTACTAAAATTCATTATTTGAATATGACTTATAACTTACTATGACGGCTTGCAGTCGACTATCAAAGCGGAGCTTCTTCGTGTCCTATAAAAAAAAAGTTAGGCAAGGTCATTGATACATAGGTGTATTCACCTACTGTTACCGTATATTCTTATAGTGTAGACTAATTGGTAAATGTTACACATTTAAAAGTTTGGTAATTGTATGTATTCTACATGATCAAAATGCATCGTCGAGACGTTTTTAGCAAATGTTCATAAGGATGATGATGATGATTTTTTTTCACAAACTAAATTACGTCCCCTTCTAAATTTGTAATGCATACTTACACATAAATATTCGTCACTAACAGCCATAATAAACATCTCTGTATTGGTTCTCCTATATTGTATTGTTGCATCTCCATCTCTTTGTTCATATCCTTCATCTACTGCTAGTTTTACAATAGTAGTTCTTTTCACTGACTGTCGTAGCTCATATTTGTTGTATCTAGTAGTAGTAGTATATACATAGTATCTAATATCTAGTCTCCAAATATGCTGTATTATTATTTTAGTACTCTTAGTTATTCTTCGCTGTTTTTACCTTTGCTTGTCTAAACATTAATTCTTTGCTGTTGCCACAACCTCATTTCCCCAAGTGGATTATTAAAGCACAATCTAATCTAAACTAATATTTTGGAAATCTTAAACGGGACACACCAAGGAGAAATATACAAAAAATAATAAATTAGTTTGCAATTCAAATTTAAAATTACTTGTAAGTTAAAGAACAGCATGTAGAGGAAAAATAAAAACGCAGACAGTACTTACAACAGACAGAGTTTGGTACTCAATCAATGGCACATATATTATCTGCGTGCAGTTTTCAGACTGTGGCTGGGATAGCATGTTTTTGTCGATCAACATTTCAGCCAGACAACGACGTTCAGTGCATTTGGGGGAGTCATGTCCACATGCTAAAATCACAGGTAAATGTGAACCACAGCTTTGAGGTCATAGTTATTTTGACAGAAAATAATCTTTTTCTTTTTTTGTTTCATTTTTTTTTTTTTTTTTTTCACCCTTAATCTTTACACCACTACAATAACTGCAATTTATACACATGGATGTTAAGGCATACTATTGTTACAGATAATATTGAATTAACATTTATATACAGTAAGTAACAAGTCACAATGGTAACCCTTACCTAACTTTAGATAAATCAGTAAGAGGGCCACGTTCACCAGACTGTGGTCGAGACGTCTCAGCATTTCTGCAAGGGTTCCTCTAGCAAATTAATTAATCGAGTCAGTCGATTGAATGTATGGAAAGCGGCTGCAGTACCTTTTTCGACAACCTTTATAGCCACAGCTATCTGACCCTTCCCTCTTAAGGTGTTGCTGCCCGGGGTGACCCTGAAAAAGGCTGTCTCCTAGCTGTCTGTGACGTGCGCTCGGCGTACGTTTAATCAGATATTCACAGCACTCATGGGCCAGCATAGGCAAGATGACAATAGGCGACAAGACAATAATGATCCACAATAGTGTGAAAGAAACCTCAGTGGCCAATTGTAATACGGTCCCCAGCGATGAGCTTTCATGTCCCTCGACTGTCTCGTGTAAACACTCCACAAACAAATGAAATGACTTCCAGTGTCTGTTTGCTAGCCAGCTGATGCAGCTAGTTCCAGCAGCCATATGCCGTTACACCTGGCTGTGCTCTGCGACTTTACAATAGAATTGTAGCTGTCATACTAGAGAGCAAACTCAAAGAGTCAACAAAAGACCTATGAGTTTACCTAACTGAGCCAGATCTCTCTTTCATGTATGCGTGACAAAGCCTTGAGCTATGGTTTCCATGTGGCTATGGACACGGACATCTTCTCACTGAAAGGTCATAAAACCCTCTGTTTTGACAGCTGGTATTTTGGAAGCAAGGTTTTGTCATTTTATTTTCCGGCCCCAATTTGTAGTAAAAGGCTATGTTAGATAATACTATTTAATTAGAATTCCACTGACTTACACTGCCAAAATATCTATTTTATTTAACTTGTTTAAATGGACAATATGTTGGCCTGCTAGTTCAAGGGTCGTGGTGTGAATGTCGGTGGGTGACGGGCATTTGTTGTGATGCAAATCTAATAGGCCTACTTTTGTTATATGAAACGTGAAGTTTTATTTAATTCAGTGTTATTTTGAACTAAAATTGATTTTCATCACAGTTTGTTTTATTTTTGCAATTGTTCACCCAAGCATCTATGGTGACTGACAACTGCTTGACTAAGCTTATTTTGCGAGTTTCAACTTTTAAGGCTATTACGGTGTCTGACTATAGTAACACATCAGCAGTATGACTGGTATGTATGACGCCAGACCTTAAAGATGCAGTCTGTAACGTTTTCATATTTTTGTTACTATCGCTCATCAATCGTCCTCACAGCGATGATTCAACCCCGTCCTGTCTGATGAATTACTCTGCGCTCTGTACTGAAAGGAACTTCCAGGGTCGGCGGCGACGTTTCACCGAAAATATCAGTTCTGCGCACAGGATGTGATGTACGGACGTAAACGGATGTCGGGAGTACGTCAACGAGCGAGACGCAGTGGCTGGAACAAAATGAAGAAAAGGCAAGCGGTGTCTATCAGAAACTGAACCGGCAACTATTTCAAAGAAGAAACAAGCACATCGATCTGAGGAAAACTTTAAAAAAAAATAAAATAAAATAAAAAAAGCGTCCCTCAGCGCGGACAGACAGCGATTGTGGACTGACCTCTGGCAGTGTTTGAGTCTTTGAGTAACACAAGACCACAGCCAGTGTCTCAGAAGGATTTGAACGCCTGGGGACCTTGCGGCAGCTTAGGTTTTACATCCATTATTGGCAGCTCTCAGGGAATAAATAGATATTATTTTAGGTTGGGAATCGTGGAAAAGATACTTTGCGCCAGTGTTGTATTGTCAGTAGCTAGTCTGGCTGTCGCCTTAGTTTTAAGGCTTCAGGGTTTCAAGTGAAAAAGTCCTAGAATCTTAGGTTTCTATTGAGTAACTTTTGTGGTGACTGTAAAAAATGGCATTAGTTAAAAAATAGTAGGAGATTTAATCATTTAACTACTGATTAGGCCCCCAGACGTGCTATTTCCCAGGAAAAAAAATAAAACCTTTCTGATTAATTACACTTTGTCAGATTTGTTTTTTTTTGTTGTTGTTCGTTAGTTCATTTTCCAGACATAAACCCGCGTTATTTGCTGCGGCCCGGCTGCCCCGCAGCACATCATGTTGCACAGTTTAGAGGTGATGTAGCGTAATGAAGCTATTATCTGTCCGTCTCTGCTACCATCGCCTGTAACTGACAGACCGATGAACCACTCCTTCTAAGTTATCTATTAGAGGAATGTCATCTTTCAGTACCTCAGAAAACCGATACATGTTGAATGGATTGTCACGCAAGTCTTATTTCAATGGGGAGGGGATATGATCACGCTCTGTTTTTGTAAACATTAAAGATTACCAGAATAAGGTTGTTGTGGTGTTAACAACTTCCTGGTAATGTCTTTGGATGCTTTTATAGCCCTAATAAAGGCGCTTGAAGAGTTTGCGCAGCTTAGCGGGACAGTTTTGATCTCGCTTGCCTTATCTGAATGTCTTTGTATCAGGTCCAAACTGAGGACACTTAAGACAAAGAAGATCCTTCTGCCAGTGGCTGCCTCTCAGTCTGATGGAGCAAAGGTTAACTTCCTGTCTAATGAATCAAGGAAATACAAAAGAAAATGTCTATAATGACCATATTCTATCAAACATTTGCAGTTTAATGTATAAAATATCAATATCTTTCTGACATTTAATCATTTGAAATGACACGTTTTCATTTTCACTATCCCAAAACAAACACCAAGGAGAGATTCTTGTGTCTGCTGGGAGGAAGTTATATCACATGTTATAATAGGCCGTAAATTCTTCTAAGTGGCCCCGTTCGATTTTTAGAAGGGGTTGATTTCTGCGATCTCAGAGTGACATGGGACTTTGCCTCGGGGACAGGCCTGCCCCCAACCGGGGGTCACACTCTGGAATCGAGTTAGTTCGTGAGTTCGACCACGGCAACACACAATGCTTGGCAGACTTGCTGCGCGTATGTGAAGTCCGTAACTTCTGCATCTGAAGTAAGTTGATTATAGAACTATATATATATGTGGTTTTTCTGCTCAAAGGCAAACTGACGCTGCTGGGGCTTTTCAGCTATATAGGAATATTTACGGCAGTAGTGAAAGTAGTCAAAACAATTTCTGTGATGAAAAGAACAGGATTTTAATCGTAAAATTATGTAACTTCAACATTTGAACTGTCTTGACCTGTCTTGACCATCACACAGTGCAAATAAATATTGATTTTCATGAAAGAGTGTGGAACAACCTGCTGCTATAACTACCGCAAGATTTGATTTACTTGTGTGTTCGATTACTGTTAGATGGGCAACAAGAACTGGTCAAACTAAACTGAACTAATGATCTCACCTATGTATCAATGACCTCAACCCAACACAACATCCCGCATAAAAACGTAACTTTATTGTTTTACCCTAACCTAACGCAATATTGCACAACCGAGGTGCAATTAACCTAGAAATATATCCACTAGTATTGATGTGCAGGAATGCACAGTTACAACAGAGGAGGTGTAAACCTCAGGTGTTCATCAGAGATAAACATGCTACGTGTTCTAATGTGAGTCATTTAAGCAATAAAGACACTAGATTATAGCACAGCTCCCTGCACATGGCTTTAGAAATGTTTTGATCTGTAAGTGACTTGCACAAACGTAAACTTGATACCGCTGGTCAGCTAGAAAGCGAGCAGCTGTAAGGATTGTCAAGCTTATTGGCGTGGATGAACGGTAAGAAAGTTATAAAAATATATCTTGACACTGGGTACTGTCTAATTCTACGCTGCGCTGTATTTACAGGAGAGTAGCATGGTTGAACGTTGACGTTTGAGTTGAGGGGAAACGCTGTTAGAGTTGGTTGCGAGATAATAATTTACCCTCATGAAGAAAGAGCTTAATAACTGCGCTGAGGTCAGGGTTGTGCTTAATTAACCGATACATTTATTTTCAAGATTCAGTGAGCACAGGAATGCCAGAGGATATGAACATTTTTAGACAGGCTTGGTTGCATGTTCAGTTATCTATACATTTTGCCAGTTACAGATACTGCATATCCTATTATAGATAAAAAAGAAATGAGTGAGTGTGAGTTTCTTGAGTCTCAAGTCTTTTTTTTCACCTGCAGTACAGAAAAGCTCACTATTCCTTGTTTGCTGTTGTTCTGGGTCACATCTGAGACTTGACCCATACTTACAACATAAGCCAACCTGAGGTTCTTACCTCACAGGAAAATATTTTTCCCTGCCCCAAATCCTTGGATAATATTTTCAAATGTGACCTGTAACGACCAAATATATATCATTAATGGTTGTGGTGAAGATCGTTTTTCACTAAGATAAGATTTTATTACACTTTATTTATCCTCTCAGTGTAATTATACAGTCAGTATAGGTGTAACGAAGAGGAAAACCACAGAAACAGTGATAACTGTTAGGTTAACAACTATAGAAATACAATAGAATAACATAAAAGCACTAAAAAAAAAAAAAAAACCTGCATGCATATTGATCAGTCGACTAATCAATTAATCACAACTGCTTTAGGGAGTTTCGGGATGGAAAAAAATGAATTTTTAAATTTGTGCATAATATGGACCGCAATGAGTTTGTAGAGAGCGTTTACCGTAAACGGTTTGGATAGTTTCCACATTGTAATAGAACTGGTAAATAATCAACCAGTGAGAAACCCGTGCTCCTAAAGTACAATCTTCACACCTACAGCTCAGCGTTGTCACGGTTGGGGAGTGGGGTAGGACACAAATGCAGACCAGGACAGGGAGTAGGGGTTCATAAGCCAACTTAGGCACTTTATT